>JAQFXW010005312.1:0-10480 GCA_034693945.1 Dendrobaena attemsi
TCATCGTCGTCATCATCATCATCATCATTATCATCATCGTCGTCGTCATCATCATAATTAATTCATTATCATCATTGTCGTCATCATCGTTAATTCATTATCATCATCATCATCATCATCATCATCATCATCATCGTAATTTCACCAGCAGTGTTATCATCAAAGTTTTCATCTTCCTCTAAGGTTCTTCAATTGTTTCTTCTTCTAATTAGTTATTTTCTCAATTGTTCATTTCTTCTATTCAATTCATAGTCTACTGTTATTTTTGTGATTCGTTTTCCTCTTATAGGGACCTATGACTTATTGTCTAAATCTTCCTCTTACCCTTGCCATAATCTCTTTCCTAACCGGTGAATCGTTTGATGGGTTTGCATTTTACTTGTGTTTTACAAATGTAGCCGACAGTAAATAGTCCTATCAATTGATACCTGGCCCCAGCGTGACTGAAGTACAGTTAAGTAACAATCGTAGGCCTACAGCTGCAGTGAGACAGGTTGCAGCATTGTATACATGTAGGTAATCGGTCGAAGGCAATGAGACAAAAGGAGACTGACTCACAGAGATAGATACCGCAATGTAAATGGCTGACTGCATACAATAAGCCGCTTCATCAATATTCACTATGCATACTATTATTATTACAATAATAATTAGTATACCTGCTGTCATAAGTGTTTTGGATGTGAAAAATCAGGAGCATTGTTTGGCGTATATCTGATACATGTGCGTTTGCTTCCTATTAGCGATTTTTGGAGCGTTGCTGCTATGTCGTGTAGTAAGCTTAGGCTGTATAATAGCCTACCTGTGTTTGCTCTGACAGGAAGTCAGTGCGCTGATCGATAAAAGCGCGTTTCTTCAAGTAGGCTTTTTAGAATCGACCAATGACTATCTAGAGTTGTATAATCAGTGACAGTTGGGTCTAAATTCGATTTAATTGCTAGTATGATGCAAGAGTAACTGTGTCTCCTATTTGAGTAATGTATTTGGATATTGTATTACTTTTCGTGATTTATTGATATCGATAGCATTGAAGACTTCGAACTGCTATGTGGGTATTCCAGGGTTTATAGTGGGGGGAAACACGTGAGAACTGCGTTCCCACTGCTCTCAAAATTAGTGAGTTCCCACTGCCTCTATGCTAAAGAGCCATTAAACACATACAAATTAAACTTTTGGAGGTCTCACTGTTCACTCAGATTACTTTAACCATTGGGGTATTCTTGTGGTTAGGAATCAGCAGAGTACGATTTATTAGACCTACTGCACAGTGTACATGGCTACAGTGACATGGTCGGATTAACCAACATCAAATGCCGGCACTTACATGTAATTAGTGAATTTGTAAGACACGTGAAACATTATACTGTTTGTACAATCATCGAAATCATCAATCAAAATCTAGGCCTATTAATCTTATTTCATTGTAATTCACTATGATAATTAGGACTGCACATTTTGATCACTGAACGTTAAAACAAGCATTCAAACTTCAAAGCAACATGCATTCTGATAGACTATTATTTATTTATTTATTTATTTACTCATTTCTATACCGCCCCTTCAAGTCCTCTACTACTCAGAGGCGGTATTTTGGTGCTTACATGTAAGGTTAAGAAGCCAACATCAGCTATAAGCTTACTTGTCAAACGAACTTTCCAGTAATTGCATTTTACCTAATGACAAAATGCATAGTGGGCCGATAACGATTAGACTGATGTACAATTTGTAAGAAGCCTCAGAAGCGATTGAGTCTGAATACGTAGGCCTATATGTAGGGACTTGAACATTCAAATGTTTAACTGTTATGAAGAAAGCTTAACATGAACCTGATCAATGTACCATTTGGGCTCTGGTTGCACTTTGGCAGAACCGTCTCTTAGCCTACGCAAATGACGATGGCGACAACGTAATGATCTTAGTAATAACACGGTGTCATTACACTTAGGCCTAAACGCCCGCTGAATTTTGCAGTTACGCGAATGATATGCCTAATGCTAGTGTAGGCCCTAATGGCTGAAAGTTTAATGAAATTAGTGTTTGATTTGTAGACTTAAAATGTCTTTGACGTATTAGACTAGGGGCCTTGAACTGAGAAGTCACTGGAAAGCAATGCAAGCGGAAAAGCATGTTCATTTTTGACAACATAAGCTTACTCTTCTTAATTAGGCCTAATTGCCTGGCAATGTGTTTATACAAACGTATGTTCTAGCCCTAAACGCCTTAGCGTACCACCGTTAACCTCAATAGAAGATTGTCTAATTACAGAGAATCCCAAGTAGACTTATGTAAAGGAAACCGTTATCAAAATCTGATTTCAGCTTCATTTATCACCAATTTGATTTCTAATCATGATTGCATTGTCTGTCAAAAAGGCATATCCAAGAACAAACAGCATCGTAAATGGTCGTCATATTGCTGCCCAAAGAATATAAATATATCCAAGAGACTTTGTAAATACAGTCGACCTAAGAATAGGTATAACGTAAAGAATGCCTACACAGCCTAGTGCTTGTTAATCGAGAAAACAGTGAATTCTGGGATACGCTAGCGAACAGCTGGCAGCTGCAGCCCCGTGTCGGCGTAGTAAGAGAGTGGCAGTGATGCCCAGGCAAACTTCTCCTACAAGCCAAATTTATATTTTTTAAAGGGTTCAACACACTGAATAAACTGTTAAAAAAATTCACTCAAATCCACCTTAGGGAAAACTTTATATGCAAAATTTGTACGAACTCTTTCTACTGCGGAAGCAGTCAATAGCCTAACCAATCTAACGAACTAATTAACTCACAATAATGACTAGTTTCTCGCTTTGGGCAGCTGTTTGTTAAAGGCGTTGGACGCATTGATTGTAACCAGCCGCGGTTTGTCAGCTGTTTTAGAGTGTTTCCTAATAAACGAATAGGGATCTATAAATTATAATAAATAATTAAAGACCGCTCTACACTCGTTTTACTTTTAAAAAATCCACCATTCCGTGTTCTATTTATAGAACATTCGTTGAAAATTACATTGCAAAATCGGAAAATCCCTTACGCGGGTTTTCCCCAAATATTCTGGTAACGCAGCTATCAGGCAGCTATTCGCCAACGTATCCCAGCATGCATCATTTCTTCATTACACTTTTATCTCATACGGAGGAGACGAGTCGGCACCCCTTGCAGTCGACGATTAAACGTTGCATGATAAGGAGGACAATGGACGACATTGCCGCTGAAGGGCATTATCAGACAAATTAGCGAATGATAATGTTTGAATTCATGGAGAATGTCTTCTGTGAAAACATGTTTCGGCTGCATAAACAAACTCCAATCGATAACAGAATGAAAGGATTCTTATTTGTCGTCCCTAGCTTCACGTACATGTATGATGTCATGTAAAGTGTACCTGCCTATCTAGCATTGTCTATTAATGCAAATAGGACTACTATGATTGATCTCCATGCACGCGTATCTGTCATTATCTCAATGCACGTTTGCAGGTGTGTATGTACATTATGTGTGTATTTTTATTTATTTACTTACGCATTTCTATACCGCCCCTTCAAGTCTATTACTAATCAAAGGCGATCCCGACTACAGTCAGAAGGAGTGCCAGAGTTTTCACACCGAAACGCCATGTATTCATGCATGTATGCATGTACATGTATGTACATGTATGTAGGCCTATGTAATATGTATGTATGTATGTGTGTGTGTGTTTGTATGTATGTATGTATGTGTGTATGAATGTGTGTATGTATTTATGTATGTATGTATTTATGTATGTATGTACGTGTGTATATTATGTATGCATGTATGTATGTATGTATCTACGTACATGTAGGTAGGTATGTATGTATGTATATACGTTTTGTGTTTTGTATGTTGCGTATGTGCGTTTTGTGAACGCTATTTAATTAGTAAGTGCATGTGCCACTGCCCAGACTAGAGGGATGAACGTCCTATAGGGACATTTTCTGTTGCAATCATTCTATCACCTGTATACATGCTTGTCAATATGCAAACGTATTGCAACATTACTGTTGTTAAATTGTCATGCGCAATGTTGTGTATGTGCTGATGATTGCAACAAAGATTACTTGACTTTACTGTCTACAGGGTTTTAAAAAATAATTAACAGGCTTAAAGGCGGTTCATGTGTACTTACAACCACCAAATTTTATCAAATTATTTCAAATGCAACAACAGCTGCTGCACTTTTTTTAAACTTGTGCCACACTTCTTTGATTCATCAGACTACTGGAGGTGTTCTCGCTAAAAGTGCTGTAACATTAACTTTTGTTGCATTTGAAATATTTTGATAAAATTTGGTGGTTATATGAAAATAAGAATTTCATTTAAGTTTGTAGAATTCCATTTAAAAATGTTCACTCTAGGCGGAAAAATTGTGTGTTGTTCTTTCGACCAATTAGAGGCGTATCATCCATGAGCTACAGATTTATTTTGCTTTTATTTCTGCATTATTTTATCAGGCCAAGGAGCAGCGAAAGTCATGCCTGGTTAGCGATGTTACTTGGGTAGATAATAATTATTAATTACATTGTTTTTCACACATTAATAGTTGATAAGCTAAGATGAAGTAATGCGGAATTTTAGCAGCATTAGCCTATATTGCTCTAAAGCGAGGGTGAACTGTAACGTCGAAGGCGACATTCGAGAAATACAATTACATGTCAACTCAGTGGTCACATTTTCGCCGAATCTAAGCGCTGTGTAAACTTGTGTGATTCTCTCTGTCCCTGTCTGTCTCCGTTTGTCTCTCTATCTCTCTCTCTCTCTTTGTCTGTTTGTCTTTATCTGTTTATGTCTCTCTTTTCCTCTGTTTCGGTGTGAGAGAGAGACATACATACAAACAGACAGACAGACAGACATACATACATAGGCCTGTATGGAGTGAGATAGAAAGACGGGGAGAGCACTGGCAATGTTGTTTTATCTACATACTTTTATGTTGCTTGACTACAAGCTTAAACAACGCCAGTGGTGCATTCATGGCCACATGTATGTGTTTGTATATATACATCTGTATGTCTATAGTCTATATAATTCTAGGTGTATATTTGCAGGTGCAGGTGTACATATTATGTGTGTGTGCGAGTGTGCGTGTTCGGTCGTGTGGTGGTGTGGATTAGACGCTGATCCTGCATAGATAATGAGAGAGGATTTCCAGCGATGGAGAGTGAGAGATGGAAAGGGATTTGGTGAAGAGTCTGAGCGCATCACAGGATCCACCAAACGACTTAATCCTCTTCCTCTTCTTCCTCATCCACACTGTAGTCCTATCTACTCCTTCTCATCCAGATACACTGTCTGCCTCTGAGATACGACATAAAACGACGTTTCGAACTGTCTGTCTGTCTCTGTCTCTATGTGTGTGTCTGTGTGTGCTTCTGTTTCTATTTCTATCTGACTTTCTGTCTGTCTCTGTCTCTCTGCGTGTGGTACTGTATCTCTTTCTGTCAATCTCTCTGTCTCTTTTTCTTTCTCTTAATGTTCAACTGTATTAAGTGCATTAACTGCACAGCCAGCATGGTGCTTGAGAAACGTCCAACTAAATGGCTCCATTCAGAACCATGTACACACTAGGAGTCGAGTGGTCAAGTTCGACCATTAACGGTTTCGTCGTAAACACTTGATTCTACCAGAGAGATACGACCTCTCACGTGGTGCCATCGTGAGTAGTGGTTGGCAGTAAACCTAGCAATGTAATACTATTTACACTATATTCCCAATTATTATTATTAGTGTTTTATGCCCCAAAGCAACGTATATAGGATCCCTCAGGGACTTTAAACATCTTAATTTAACAAGAATGAAATACTGTCTGGAACGGCATCTATTCCTCGTAGTTATTTATGCAATGCATACGTTGAATAAGCCACTGCGTTGAACCTTTTGACTGTCAGAATGCGCTTGCGTTGAAACAGATGAGAACTGCTTCAGACGCCACCATAAGTTTTAGAAATCGCTGCTATTACAGAGCAAAGGGCCAGCTTGTGGACGAGTTCTGATTCATTGGGCTACCAGTCACTTTTGGGGTCAGCCAGAGGGAGGATCAGGTTGTCAGTGAGACCAGCGGTAGGGCCAGGTTGACAGAGAGAACAGAAGTTGGGTCAGGTTGTCAGAGGGACCAGAGGTATGGGGTCAGGTTTTCAGAGGGACCACAAGAGGTAGGGTTAGGTTGCTAGGAAGACCAGAGGGAGGATCAGGTTGTCATGGGACCAGAGGAGGGTCAGTCTGCCATCTAGATGAGGAACAAATCGGTCTGTACATGTAGATATTAATTGAAATCTGAGCTGAAGTTTGCTTCAAAGTGTAGCTTTACTTGTAGGCCCTACTTGATGACGGACTGAGGAGGACGCTCAGACCGGAAGCTTTGCAATTCACTTTAATATTCAGCTAAGCATGTTTGAGCTTCTGTGTGGAATGAGCTTCCTACCGAAATTTATCAAGCACCTAATTTATCTATATATTTGAAAAGATGCTGCGTGCTCATCTAATTAATAATCATAAGTAGGGAACCATTTAGCTTTGTTAAGTTACTAGTTAAGAAACTAGTTAAGATACCAATAAACGATGTTGGTCCTTCAATCTAGAACTTCTCTTTTCATGCTGTTTGTCATAGTGTGTCCCGCTAACTGGGAGGTTTCTAATCGACAAAATATTGAATTAGTAACAGAACTGACAAATCAAAATAAATTTTTATTAATTAGTCACCGATACCTGAAATAACACTAGAAGTTTTGTAACCGTACTTGCTATTCCATTTCTGTGGACATTGTTGGCACTTGTATAGAAAGACACCGATTGCAATAGCCTAGGTTCTGAAACTAGAATGTTCTTACACTGTTAATAATGCCACAGACAATTTATAGAACATTGTCATTTGTAGGAATGCAATTTATTGCACTGTAAATCATTGCTGGCATCTATAGACGACTTGAAGCGACAAATCGAGTAGACCATTGTCGATCAAAGAAGCGTCAAAATAGGTCATTCAAATGCATGATTTACTGCTGCCGGTATGCCTCTGTATACGGTATCAATGTATTAGCCTAAATAGACACTGTGGCAATTTCTTCACAGCAACGCTCAGAAAAGAATAATTATTGCAAAAATTACATTTAGCAATAATTGCAAAGCTATGCGGTATAAAGAAAACAAGAAGCTGGATGAAGGAGTAACATGTTCATGTTAAACAGGGCCATATTAACCCATGGCGGGATTCTAGGCTTCAAGCTTCTGTGGGCCCCTCGACATTACGTGCTCTTCTTTCGTACAATTTGCGAAATGGCCTTAAAGCAAGAGAAAAATAATTATCCTCTATGAGAATGAATTGGGTTACAATTTTTCTATTATTATCCAAATCCAAACAAAAACATTTATTTCCGTGCTATAAGAAATAAAGGTCAAATATAATTGCTGCTGTTGGGCTTTGGTTGGCCCCTAGGCTTCAGCCTCGTCAGTCTTGTGGATGATGCGGCCCTGATGTTAAGACAAGAAGAGGGATGAGTGATGAAAAGCAAACGTTTTAACTTGGCAAGATGTATTATCGGTAAACATAAACTACAATTTTACCAAGGAATAAGAACCATTCGAATGGACTTTCGATTGGACGTAGACCACTGTTAGAAATGGATAGAAATCGCTTCATTATCCAAGATTTCGATTAAATTCGTTCAGTGCAAAAAAATAAGCATCTAATATATTGGAAAAACGGTTAGCAGACTCAATGTTGTCCAACAACATTTCTGTTAATGACGCATTATATCTCTGGTTGTAGATTGTAATTAATTAATTATTCATTACCTTCTGAATCTGTTTATCCGTCCGATGATTAATTGCTGGTCAGTCTAATTGTTTAACATGCTGGTGTCGACATTTTTTCCTATAAAAAGACCTGACAGTGAAAGCGATGTTAAAGAATGTCGACATTTACAGCTGTTTGCTTTCTATCGCGGTTCAATAGTTCCGATTGTTCGCAGTTAATAGACCATTGTTAGAGACGATGAAACATAAAACTTTATTACAAATGATGGTTTACGTCTATTATAGGTCTACTTGCAATTGAAAGGACTGGGTTCTATTATTTGTACTTGATAAACTCATCTGAAGCTTTTACATATTAAAGTAGCCATTGTTAATGCCACTTAACACGTGTATCCTTGCTAGTAATATTTTCTTTTATGTGCGTTATTATTAGTTGATGTAGGCTACTACAAAATTTCTAATAAATGTTGTATAAACTATAATTATTATTATTGAATGTTGACATTGGCTAGTGATGGTACATTGGTTAGGCCTACCTGCTGTGAACAATAGAGTAATAATTGATGTAGGTATAATTGCTAGTTGCTTTCTTTACCAGATGTCAGTTGGTATATTATTATGTTGCAACATTGACTTTGTGACATTTTAAATAAAATTTCTCTTCTTCTTGGTAACAAAATTGAAAACTCAAATCTTCAAGAATTCCAAACCTAATTTACAACCGGAGTATTTTAGAACAACTTTACTGTTGGGAATATTTTGAGGATGGAATTTTAAAGAGAATAGAACGGTAGGCTATTGCAAGAAAAGGTCATAGGCCTACTGATAGAAATATTATTGTCAGATAGGCATACAACAGAACTGTGAAATAGTCACATTATAGAAACAAAAACAAGTTTAACGCAGGCTATAATTTATGGAAATTCTGTACAGAATTAGGTCCAAGACTATCTCAAATCCAACCATAACTGGAAAATTCACATTTTACAAATTTTAAAATATTCTAATATTATTTTAATAAAGAGCACTGGAGTTGAAGAAAAATTGAATTAGTAGTTATGTTGATTTTTCAATATTCCAGGCATGCAAATGCCAAGAGAGATGGTATGAATGCAATCAACTTGTAATCTCTTGAGATAATCCTTAACTGCCCTAAGGCCTATTATAAGTCGAATTATTTTGCCTCGTGGTTTATGTAGGCCTACAGTAACAGAAAGAGTGTAGGTCTTCAATTACAACATCATTGCGGCAACGATTTCTTAAAATTAGCTAAATTTAAGGCTACATATGCGTTTACGATTGAGATTAATATGCCCTACAACAGTGAAATTAAGCTCACGATTACGAAGAATACGATTAGGTTGTATCCGAGGAGAGTGACTTTAATGTTCTCCATTAGAAATCCATTAAGTTGGACTGGAATCGTTGAATCTTCTTCATTCTGTATGTTTAATAATTTGAGCTCATTCTTCACCCATCCTGCTGTCAGGGCTGGACTGAGGGGGTGGGGGCTCGGGCTCGGGGCCTCGGGGGAAGGGGCCTCGGGGCGTCTTGCGTCCATCCACCAACCACTTTTATTGCATTAGAACATCGGGCTGATGAAAAAAAAGATAGGGACGGTCCATCAATCACCGGGCAAGTCATCACCTGCCTCTCCGCGACACAACATCCCTGCATCAGAGCCCCACCACTGAGCGAGCGCCCGAGGCTGGGCTCTATAGCTGCCGCACCTGACAGGGAAGCTGCTGCTGCTGCTGCTGCTTCAACCGGCTTTGGATCTCAGCTGATGCTGCAGTCAATGTTTTGACTACGAGAGGCCTCGCTGCTGTTAATGGGCGCCAAAGAATAACAATAGGAGCGAGGCAGATATCCATGCCGACAAAACAAAGGATCAATGCCAACTAATTTATTCATGAATTCATAACATGCAAATTCATAAACGGTCTCTGTCCCATCATTTGTTTGCTTATTCCACACAGATTCCATATTTATGCATTTCTATTCAGCTCAGCATCATCATCATCATTGTCATCACAATTATAAATGCCTGCGGTGATTGTAATTTTGTCGGCGATGGGTGCGAATAGATGATCTCCATTGTCATCGGTCATTTGTCAGCTGAGTTGCTATCTTTGTGTTTCTCCATTGATGCTATCTTGCATAGATCTCATCTATCCAGGATAGAGAATTTTCCTAATAAAAATTATATCCGTAATAACTGTGTTGAATAGCACAGTTTAAACAATACAATATTCTGAAGGTTCGTTACAACCTTAATCACTTACATTCTTCAGCTTTGACTTAAGTTACTTTACATTCTTAAACTTTCACTTTTACTTTTAACTTAGCTTGCTTTACTTCTAAGAATTCAAGTCCTTTTTATTTAGTCTTCGTTGACTGACTGACTCTGTTTAGAAGAGTTGTTTCGACAACTAATGACGGTTTGTGTCATCGCTTATCTTAAGTTTCTGTATTTTTTAAACTCGTTGACCTTCGCTAGCATCAGGGGCGTCCACATGCTTGCGAAAGTTGGAAGCACCTCTACCGTCCTCCCACACCATCCGTCCTCTGCCAATTGCGCATCTAGAAGTAAAGCATAACATGACGATAGTGCAATTTGCTTATTTATAATTTACTAGCTATAACCCGTCAAAAATGACGGTCTTTTTTAATGTGGGAATGTTAACATGAATTAGTTACGTTATATGGTA
>JAQFXW010005313.1:0-10478 GCA_034693945.1 Dendrobaena attemsi
AAGACGTAATTAGGTCAAGCTATTTATAGATCGTATTTTGATTGTTCGAAATATGACATAGGACCCGTAGCAATGTAAGATCTACGAATACGCGTCCGGGACTCCAAAATTTTGAGCTGGACTCCAAAAAATAAAGATGCGGCGTCCATGGACGCCCATCAGTTGTGAATGGACTCCAAAAATAAATTAATGAGGTACGTGTACTCAAAAATAAATTACATTTAAAAAGGGAAAATTTCCGATATAGGGTGATTTGAAGAAAAACTGCTGTTTAATTGTCATTGTCAGTTTAACCTGGGACTATTATTACGGAAAAATATCCGTAATAATAATCCCAGGTTTAACGAAAATATTTTTTAAAAATCAGATTTAAATCTACAGTTGGTATTTTTCATAAATTTTGACTGATTTACACAAAATAATTATGAGATTGATGTTATTACAATTAAGCTAAAGTTCGAATTCTAGATTTAGGCCTATAGCAATTGAATCAATATTTATAAACAATCTTTAAAAAATTGTGTTTAAAACAAACTAAAAACTTAATTTATTTGTCGTTGTTGCTTTCGGTTTTTCTAAGCCAAAAATAGAAAAACAAAGTTTCTGTCGCAGGTTGACGTAATTCAGCTAGATAGAGGCTTTTATCTAATTAGCCTAAGTCTTAAATCGAACTCAGATCTTCAAATATTCGAGGACAAAGTTAAGAGAATAAAACAATAGAATATCCAAAGATACTATTCTAGGAAATTAATCGCTTTATTTGATGAACTACAAGATAAGGAAATTTATATAGCGATTGTTTATTTTAAAAGTCATCAATAATTCTATTAGCCAATAACGTGCTTGAATGCGTGACGAGTAGGGCACCAGCCAAGGTAAGTTGTTCGAAACTATAAAGGGATAAGTCATATTCTTCGAATCGTTGTTTATTACAATCGAGTTTAAAGTTAAGTTTCAGTAATATTGTACTTTCATTTTTATTCAGCCTGTCTAAATTACTGCATTTAATGATTGCTCATTTGTCGGATTTTGTTGAATAGCTTAGGAAAACGCGCAAACACTCGACTGGTCTTATATGGAAGGATCCCTAGCGTTGACGACTTATCAAAGCAGAAATCACCAAATTGATATTGATGGTTGCATGGATGAATGGGCGTTGGTCAATCGAGCGGCGATTTTTTTAGGCTTTTATACCGAATATTGACTAAGGACCGACGAATCGGCCACTTTTAAAGTTGCAATTCTTTCGCCATTCAGGCGTAAATGCGTCGGAATGATTCTCACAGCGTAAGGGTGTTTTTGAGGGACCACACCCGTGGCACGCCCCACTTAGCCTAACTAGACCCTACATGAACAAAGCAGCCCTGGAAACTACCATCGTCGGAGTCTGAACGCCTAACAGTGATTCAGTTGATCGTTGGTAACATCGTCTGTGGCAGTTTGGTTCCGGGTTTGTATTTTTCTGCATATTACGTGTCAATAAGACAGAATTGTTAACAGAACTCGTTTTCTTCGGCATAAATTTAACCGCTGTGTTTGATACTTATTTCCATGTTAGCTGTAGTTATTATGCTGCACATTCACGCCCTTACTCTGAAAATTAGTATGCTTGCTTTTTTTAAATAAATAGTTACAACTTGTTTGAGTGAAATGGGTGTGCAACCTTAAACTGCAAAGCAGCCAGGATTTTATGCTCTGGCTTTCTGGGATTTGCATTGTGATTCCAAAACTCATCTGCAGATAACTTTGTGTTCCAGACACGAAAGACAGATTTGTGTAAAGTAGGATTTTGTAAAATAGGGAAAGAGTGTTAATCCTTTTGGTGCCTCTGCTAGCGTTGTGTTATGCCATCTCTTGTGCTAGGTCGTAGTGGTAATTCTCTTACCACATACTTTAGCGTCATGTTACTTAATGGCCAAATATCGCAACCATTTTCTTTTGTCTCAGCTGCATTATGAGGCAAACTTATAGTATTGCGGACCATATATATTTACTATGACAACACAAACCCTAACTGACCCTGACAACGCGTACCCTAACCGACCCTCACGACGGCTACCGTGACCCTCACGACGGGCGCCCGACCCTCACGACTGGTACCCTGACCTTAACCGACCATCACGACGCCTGTCCGACGCTCACGACACCTACCCTGACCCTATCTGATGCTATAGATTACCCGGACCCCATTCTAGTAGTCACCTCTGTAGTGCATCTGTTGAATATATATTAACCTTGTTGCACACAAGCATACTATAACTTTATAAGACAAGCCCAATTATACGGTCCCCGAGTTTATAAGTATGCTGCATTATGGTAATAAGTAGTTACTTTTTAATGTTTATTAAATTGTTATGGGAAGTTTTTTTAAACAAAGATCAATTGGGATGTAGCAAGAATTTTGTTTCACGGTGTTTTCTTGTCTGCGAACAAGCCGATTGCGACTCTTGTTGTGGTGCTACGTAAATGTACAATTTCAGTATTTTATTAATTGTCACTGATTTTAAACATGTATTGTTGTGGCTGTTGTAGACTATGCAGGCAGCGATTGCTGTATTGAGGCCAAAACAACATGCGAGCTTCGTTGCATCTGAGTTTCACCCTGGCCTCTACGAGATCCTTCTTCAGGAGACGACGAAGCTGCCAAAGCGGTCACCAGGTGGCAGCAGAATCTCGGATACTGAAGAGGGCGTCGAGGATAGGGCGACGAAAAAAACAATGAAGCATCTCCCAACGACGAGCGTCGTCCTTGACAACGAACCCTGTGACGCCCTACTGACCTATCTCTATAAAATAACGGGTGGTGATTCAGGCGGCCTCAAAGGTATGACATCAATTGCTTGCTTGCTCAATAATATTGATTGATTGATTGATTCATCTGTTCATCCCATTGCAAATATATTATGAATAATGTTATGCATTTAGTGAGCGCTAAGTATCTAACAGCCGAGCCTCGGTCGACTATGCTGAGCAGTTGTAAGTGACGAACGTGTTGAAGGTCCTTATGCAGTAATATCATAAGAGAAGGACTCCGAACCCCAACTTGCAGCATCATAAGGAAAATGCTCAAATCATTGGGTTGTCACTTCCCAGTAAGCTGCTGCATGTGACTCTTTATGTGACTGTAGTTTCTAGATCCGATGCAATAACTACTTACAACAGTGCTGTAAAACTTTCTTGACGTCATGCTTTTTTTACGTCACGGGCCACCAAAGACGTCGCTTTTGAAACCGAAAGCCACACCAGTAAACTCAAAACAACGACTGATATTTGTCATCCTTTTTTTTCCATTTGTTGACTTATTATTGATCAAAATTGAGTTATTGTTAATCAAAATTTGACCTGCAGTTAAATTAGCCAAAAAACTTAGATATTTTCTGACGTATTTCATTTAAGCTATACTCACTCAAATCTTGCTTTACCTATATTACTCATTAATTCATCCGTATTTATCATATTGTAATTGAGGCATTTGTGCCTCAAACTGCACCTCAACTGACACGTTTCATTTATCCTACAAGAAACAGCCATTCGGACTATAACTGTCATACTGCCTAGTTTCTTCCTCCGTGGCATTCTTACACTAGACCAGAGTAAGATATTGTAAACTGGTAGATTAGACTAATGAAAGAAGTTGGAAACACTCGATGGAGGCCCCGCATTTCCTCAGGAAGCCCATTCTTGTCTCCAATTTTTGCCCTAACAGTAAGTTGTATATATAGGTGGCCCTGTATAGCGGGACCCGGGTCCATTTAGGTCCTCCTGTTGTATCCCATGCAGCCTCGTAACCATAATACTTAATCACATCTTCCTTGTGTTTATTGGGAACTTAAATTCTATCCATGTTATGTTAATAAACGTCGAAGTATGTTATGTTATATAGTGTGGAACAATCACTATCTATCTATGTATCTATTTGGAGATATATAAAGCGCCTCTCTCAGCAGAACAATTCAGAGGCGCATAATCATAATGAATTATGATTATGCGCCTCTGAATTGCTCTGCATATGATGAAAGTAAGAATGGAATCTTTGTGCATTATGCAATTGTTCATTTATACAAAGGTGCTATAGAAATTAGCATTGATGAATTCAATTGTTTAACCTTTAGCCCGCCAGAGGTGCAAATTTGCGGCATATATGCCTCACGGAAATTGAATTTTGCTCTTGAAATTCAGTGTTGACATTGTAAAATGACGATTCAAGTTACAAATCAATAGCTACGGAAGTAGGCCAAAGACTCTTTGGCATCATTTTTACACAAATTTCTAAAGTTTAGCAAACTCTTGGGCCACTTGAAATCAACTGGCAGGCCAGAGGTTTGACCACTGGCTTGCAACAAGCATTATACAACTTACAACAGATTGCTTCTAATGGACCAGGTGTTAATTAACTAAATTTGTTTTTGATTGATTTATTTATAGGGAAGCACACGGTCTTCGTGCCGCCATCTAGTCCGGTGAACGATAACTCGCATGTCTGTGGAATGCTCTACTGCATTTCGGTCGATGCCAATGGTATGTGATCGCTGGTTTTCGGCATTTTTGAGTTTGATAAGTAATATATTCAGATAGTTTGGCACTCAAAACCTTTATTAATAAGATAGTTTGATTTGAATTTATTCAAAAATTCTATGTGTTCTCCACAATGTGTGGTTATAAGTTGATTTAATAGAGGATACATACTTTTACTTACTTGTTAGTACTTAATATTACCTCATATTATGCGTCTGTTTCAGATAAGCTGAATTCTGTTCACCTGGCCCAGCAGCCATCATTGCTGACGTTCTATTCACTCGACCTTGTCCTACAAACGTTAAATTCAAGCGTCGTTCCTTACCACAAGCAGACGCGCTTGATGCTTCAGCGATTACACAGGTTCAGTGATGATCCAATGATCTTAGAACTTCTTTAAATAGAACCATTTTATTATTGATTTATGATGACTGCTAATAAGCAAGATGACTGTGGAAGTCAATTCGAGGTTGCATATGACGAAAGTAAGAATGGAATCTTTGTGCATTATGCAATTGTTCATTTATACAAGGGTGCTATAGAAATTAGCATTGATGAATTCAATTGTTTAATTAATGATTCGTTTTTTAGGGCTGATCAAAACTCTGGTATTAACTGCTTCAACTTCACTCTCTCTATCTGTCTCTCTTTTTCTGTCTCTCTCTCTGTCATGTTGGTTTAGAACTCTTGTCCCTTTCTCTGTCTCTCCTGCTGCTTTCTCTCTGCCACTGTGCTGACATGCCTTGTCAGAATGGCCAGTTGCTGAATTTGGGTTAGGAATTTGACCCTGCTGACCTTTGACCTTTTAAGACCATGTCCTGATCTATATTTTATTTCAGTTGGCTTCAGGAACAACACGGCATTCCAGGCAAAATGAACCTCCTGTTTTCTTCATCAGCCGAAGACCGGTTAGTCCTCTTGTTACGTCCGTATGTTAGTCTGCTTATACGGTAGTCTGCTAGTCTTTAGGTCTCTGAGTCCAGTCGCCTCTTAGTGTGTTTTAGACTTTTGGCCTGCCTATGTAGCTACTAGCATAGGCCAGCAGTTCTCAGCCTATTGAGACTCGAGGACGTCTTGGTCAGGGACCACCGCTGAAATTTTGTGTTGTTGGTGCAATATGGTGACTATGCGGCGTATGCACTCATTTGAATTCATCAATTTCATATATCAATAACAATAGATTTGAATTTATGAATTTTATAAAGCAATAACAATAAATTGAATTTATACATTTTATAATTATTATTATAGCATTAAATTTGAAAACATATTGAGTTGTAAGAAGATTTTTATCGTAAATCAGTGAATTATTAGTTTTGTGTGCCCATGCCCCATGCAGTTCTTGAAATGAAGAAAAATTTGACAAATTTATGAGTTTGAAGTTCTTAATTTAAAATATAAATTTTACTAAATTTTAGACCGACCACAGGTTGAGAACCGCCGACATAGGCAATGCTAGCATCGTAAAGATATCTTTGGAGATATCTAACATGTCCTGTATCCAGCATTTTAATTTATCTGTGTATTTATGTAACTCCTTTTGCTTCATAATTTATTCATGTTGCACATTTCATTTTATATTATAAAGTTCTCTTATGTAGTAGATGTAGTAGTAGTACCTTTTACTTTATATGGGGACCTTTGAATACCTCATAAAATATGCTGCCTATGCTGGCCAAGCTAGGTTAGGAGTCATAAATTAAGAAATTAATAAACTCCATAATATTTATAAGCCTATAATTAAGGCCTTACATGAAAGAAGGAAGTAAGCACTGTTTCAAGTCCAATAGATTTAGTTGTTTTGTTCAGGGTAAATGATGTCTTTGCAAATCACCTCAAACAGAAGACTACACATTCATTCATTTTTGTGTGTTTATGTAGGGCTATTCAGAGATGCTATCGTAAAGATCTAAACTAACACCTTACGTCAAGACAATTTGTTATGTGTGCTGCACAAAATTAACGTCAACAGTTCTTATGTGGTAAATGCTACTTTGTAAATGGTTAATTTTTGTTTTTGTTAGTCTGAAATGGTCAATTACGAATCCAGCATATCGGGAAGACAGTTCGTTCTTGGCTGGAATGACAAGTATGTTGAACGATGGCAGTATGCTGACTCTGTCAAAGGAGGCGCATACTAAGATGCTGGCAGCAGACAAGTGTGATATTACAAAGATTAACCCGCTATTTGGCTCCGACTTGGTCTACAAATCCAAGGTAATACTCTACAGCAGGTATGTTAAAAGTTTCTGGAACACCGAGTCTTGCCAAAAGATAGGACAATTTGGGAATTAAGGTACAATTCGTAGTTTATTTGATTTATTTTTGTTTATTTTTTCGTAGATTTCTGTAGCGCCTCTTCAAGTGTAGTACTGCTGTTTGCAGGTACTCCTGACTACAGTGCTGCTGCGTATTCAGAGTTAGCACACCGAAGCACCTCATTTTCTATGCCATCTGGTGAATGAAGGCTGAGTCTACGTAGGGCAGTGGTTCTCAAAGTGGTGGTTCCACGGAGAAGAGTTTAAAATATATTGAATTATTCGAATTATTGTCCAAAATTAAAAAAATTCTATCTCAAAATTAGATGTGGTACGCTTTGTAATGATACCATGAAACCGTCTAAATCGATCTTAATAATGTGTGATTAGCTATGTTTTTGCACATCCACTCGATATAGCAAAATTAAATTCACTTCTAATCTGGTTCGAAACTTCGAGTTTAACTTTAAAAATCTAATTAAATGCGAACTAAACTGAGAAATTTATAAATACTGTTGGGAAAATGTTTTAATTTCGATTTTTAAGTAAATCCATAATTGTAAATAGCCTTATAACTTTTATAAATGTAGGTAATTCTGTTAGCGCTAGCCATTAGGCTATAATTAACGAATCTCGAGCTTCAATAAAATTCAATTGCCGGTCCGCGGCCTGCAGAATTTTTAGAACCGCTGACTTAGGGGACTCGATCTTAGATCTTATATTCTTCACGCTCGTGTCTTATCGATTATGCTAAGACACCTTTCCCACTGAGCAATTGTGAGTAAGGATTTGTTTAAGGTCTTTATGCAGTGGCCTGAGATGGATTTGAACCTGCAACCCTATTTTCGCAAGCTGCCAAGCACCACCACTATGCTCATAAAAAACATTTAATTAATAATAATGACACATTTTTACAAGTTTGAATTAGAGTAGCCAGTTAAGCAAAATACACCTTAGAGAACAATTTGTCATTTATTGCTGCACTGTTTAAAGATTATCTTACGCAAGAAACTTCTTATGATGTTGTATGTTTCAGGACAGCCTATTGTTGCGTTTGCAGGTGGACAAAGTTGTTGTGAACAAGTTTTGGGGTCTTGGTCAACCAGATTACTCCAAGGTTTCATCTGCAGCCGACAGTGGACTCGGGTTTATAACGGACACAGCTACAAGAAGGTTACGAATCTTATAAGCGTTACATGTTGGAAGAGAGTGGCTCACAAGTGTACATAGTCCTTATCTGTTTCATTTTATATTGTCATTTTTAATTATTTTACTGGATTTCTAGTCATCATAGAAGAAGAAAGTTGTGTCGTTGCTAAGGAAATATGGCTAGAATGTTGTCCACTTGCTGTCATATGCTGAGGCTGGGAAACTGAAGTCGTTGGTACTTCATATCTGTTGCTGAATCGCAGGCTACGCTTCCTTTGTTCCTTCAATCATCTTTGTCATTTTGAGTCATATTGTGAAACCAGTCATTATTATCACCATCAAGTTATGCTTCAGTTTTGCCACTCTGTTCTTGCAGCATGTTACCTCCTCCGATCTGGGCCAAGGATTACCCTCTCCATCAGAGTGCGGCGGTGGGTGACGCTGACGGTATCAAGCGACTACTTCTCGAAGGCTGGTCAGTGTTGCAGAAGGACCGCAATTCATTGACACCCCTCCACCACGCTGCCGTGTAAGTCAAGTGTCTTCTTTTGAAAACAATTATGGCACAAGTGTCCAGCATAGTGTGATTAGTCTATAACAGTTTCCGGTTTAGATTGGTCAGTTTAGAACAGCTTTCAATCTAGGTTGGTCAGTGTAGAACAGATTTCAATATCTATAGATTGATCAGTCTAGAACAGTTTCCAATCTGTATTGGTCAGTCTAGAATAGTGCCCAATCTAGAATGGTCAGTCTTGAAGAGAGCCCAATATAAATTCGTCAACTTAGAACACTGCTTAGTAGATTAATCAGTGTAGAAGAGTATCCAATCTAGATTGGTCAGTCTAGGACAATGTCCAATATAGATTGGGATGAATATGTTGAATAATGTTTTTTGTCAAATAAGAAAGACATTGGAATATTGTTTCCATAGAAAACTGCCGATGGAATAATTGTTGGTCTATTGATGATAGAAATGGCCATATCAACGCCGTTAGCGTGCTGCTAGACCAAGGCCAGTGTTCTCCCAACCTCATAAATGACTCCGGCTCGACGCCTCTCCATCTCGCCGCTTCTCAGGGTAAAGCCTACATTGTCGAACTACTTCTCTCGCACCAGGACACAGATGTAGTAAGTTGGAATTGTTGTACAATAAGGAGATATATTTAGTCATTCATAAGCGTCTCGTCTTTGTTCCCTCAGGTTCATATCTAGGGTGCTGTTATATCTCGGCTCTGTGACAGGTCACGCTTCGGCCTCTGCCACTTACGGACAGGTCTTCCATTAACAGTTGAAAACATTACTCTTTCACCAATTCTATTTCGTCTCCTCACCCTTCCTCATGACTAAACTATAAACATTATTCATCTTCCTCCCTGACTTCTTTGGGTCGTGAACCCCGCCTTATGATTTTGATTTGACTTAGCGCCCTGTGAAGAAGCCGGTCACGGCAACTTCGCATTTGTTGGTCCTATAGAAGGTTTTGATTATGACTACAATAGCTTCCCATTTACTTCTACCTCGGTCAGTCCAGACTCCAGAAGCATTGCGTGTGTTCGACCCACCAATTGTCAAATTGTCAAATATTGTCAAATTTCTCGAGCACTGTGGCTTGAGCTTAACAATTTAAGAAGCTCTTGCAGTCTGTGTCATACATACGACAGTGAATTCACTGGTTTGGGTCGGGGTGCTACTGATGAGTCTTTGCTTAAAGTGGCGCTATATAAATTGAATATTTCAATTGCAGTCATTTTTTAAATTGAAATCAAGACCGGTGCACCGATGGTCCAGATATAAATATTTGTGAAATGATGATTGAATTAACAAGTAAATCATAACGAATAAACGTATATATATTTGTGTATTGGCAATTTAGTCGACAAACAACAACCAATTACAAAATAACATGACAGAGGCAGTAGAAGAGAAGAAAAGTTTGGGTTTTGTCACACAGTCAATGCTAATTTAACTTAGTACGAGTTTAAATAAATATTTCTAATGTTCCAATACTTAATGGGTGAGGAAACCCTATGAACATGCTTTCTATTGCCAACCCTGGACAGGACTATGGTCTGGTACTATGTGTGAAGTCACAGCTGACGGGGACTTTTTCATTTAGTGTTGCTGTGCAATGTTTTTAAAGAGGTTTTGTTTTCTTCAGAATATTCTAGATAAACTGGGTAAGACGGCGTTGGATTACTGCGAGAGCATCACAAAGACGCAATGGGTCGCTTCTGCTAATCTACTGCGATTTGCCATGAGTCAACCGGTCAGTAATAGACTACTTCATAGCTATTCGTTCTATCCAATCAGAATTCTTTAGCACCTCTTTAAGAGCTCTATTGATGGATGCGTGCCTCTGAGTAGAGATCTTGAAGATGCGCTATATAAATTTTGACTGATTTATGCTCTGAACTACAGCTGCAGCGATATAACTTTTTTGCCGATTATACCGATACAGATAAAAACCAATTATCAATATCAATTGTGGGGCGCGGTAGTGTAGTGGTGAAGGTCGCCGCCTTGCAACCGAAGGGTAGCAGGTTCGAATCCCACCCG
>JAQFXW010005314.1:0-10477 GCA_034693945.1 Dendrobaena attemsi
CCAGAGCTCTTGGTTTTGCTAGAGAATTTACGTTGAGGATGTAGAGATTAGGAGGAGTCAGTTGTTTATGTTGTGTCGGTTGTTGCGTAGGGTGAAGAGGATGGCACTGTATGCGTATAAGGTTTGTAGATATGCGCTGAGGCGTCCGGATTTCATGCGTAGTAGAAGGTCGTTGACGATTGCTGATGACGACATGGATAGAGTGTTCCTCTTCATATGAGCGTAGGGTTGTACTGTGTTGCACTGAGCGTTGCTCGTGCACTCTACTTTTCCTTCCCGTTCCAGCACGACACCCACGATACCGCAAGATGCCCAGCGAGTGAAGATAGTTAAGAGTTTCATCGTTTGGCCGTAGAATGCGACTTCGGAGGTTTATTAGACGTTGGCGAGAATAGGTAGTCATTTGAAAATAATAGGCCTAACATAAATAGGCATAACATAAATAGGCCTATATAAATATACCTACATTCATAGGTTTACATACATAGGCCTACATACATAAGCCTACATAAATATGCCTTCATAAATAGGCCTACATGATATAGGCCTACATAAATATGCCTTCATAAATAGGCCTACATGATATAGGCCTACATAAATAGGCCCACATATATATATATATAAATATATCTACAATATATATATACATAAATATACCTACAATAGGTCTATATAAATTGGCCTACATTAATAGGCCTATAGAATGTAGATGTATTTATGCAGGCCTATTTATAGGCCTATTATGTAGCCTATTTATAGGCCTATTTATGTAGCCTATTTATAGGCCTATTTATGTAGCCCATTTATGTAGGCCTATATAATGTAAGCCTATTTAGGAATGCCTATTTATGTAGGCCTATATAATGTAGGTCTATTTACAAAGGAATATTTATGTAGGCCTATTTATGTAGGTATATTATGTAGGCCTACACATATGTAGGCCTATATACATGCCTATTTATATATGCCTACTTATGTATGCCTACTTATGTAGGCCTATTTATGTAGATCTATATAATGTAGGCCTATTTATGAAGGCCCATTTTGTAGGCCTATGTAATTTATCTAAGCCTATGCATGTGGACCTATGAATGTAGGCATATTTATGTAAGCCTATTTATGTAGGCCAAGCCTTTTTGTGTAGGCTTATTTATGTAGGCCTACTTGTGTAGGCTTATTTATGTAGGCCTATTATGAAGGAATATTTATGTAGGCCTATGTATGTAGGCCTATTAATATAGACCTATGAATGTAGGTATACTTATGTACCTATGTATATGTAGGTCTATATATACGTTGGCCTATTTATGTAAGCCTATTTATGTAGGCCAAGCCTATTTGTGTAGGCTTATTGATGTAGGCCTATTTATGAAGGCCTATTTATGTAGGCCTATGTATGTAGGCCTACATTCATAGGCCTATATATATAAGCCTATATACATAGGCTTACATTCATACGGCTCTGGCTTACACCATCTAGGACTCGTAATGGCGTCCAGTCATCGTGTTACTTGATCAACATCCGGCACAGTGTTGGCCTAACTCTTTCATATATACGGCTCTGGGCATATCCAGTGTCATTGGGTATACAAAGTTCCTCGAAAGGTCTTCTGAATAGCAGCTTCTTTATATCTCTCTCAACCATATTTATATATAGGGTGCCTATTGTGAAATGATCTGCAGGATGAGAACTACACAAACAGCATTTAATTGCATGCAAGATTGCAAGTTATCACCCCTCATTATCACTGCATGTTAAAAGTACATAAAACAAACCCTGCTCCTGCATATGGTATAAGCAGGAGGGAGACAGCGAAGTCTAATGTTCTATGCTGTTGCACCATTCTCCTTCATGGTAAATGGTGATGGTTGTGCCTCGTAAAATGTCATCAATGTATTAAAGCGCTCTATTCACAATCAAAAATAAATCATCCAAGGTTTCATTTCACTTTCCTGTTAGACTATGAGCTTAGATATGTAGGGGATGAGTAAGTCTCTTTTGGCTCAACTTCTTTCTGGCAAAAATATAATCTCTGCTTTAATTAATTAATCACTTTGTTTATAGCTACAAGTTAATTTTTACGTAGGATTATTTAACGACACCCCATCATTCAGTGTTCAGTAACACGAGGCCCCGAAAATAATGAGCATGGTAAGTGTAAGATAAGCGTAGAAGTACAGTTAAAAATGACACCTGAACCCAATTCTCATCCAATAGTTTAACCATATTAACCAACGCATAGCGCTGGAGTTGAAGATGTGGACCCGCACCTAACTGTACATGTAATGGATCTGCCTGCCCTACCATTAACAGAAGTTATCAATTGCTCACTTAGAAAATGGAGAGGTACCCATACAAATAAAAATGGCCAGGGTCTTGCCAATACATAAACAAGGCAACAAAAAAGAAGTTGCTAACTATCGTCCCATTTCTCTATTATTCTACTTTTCTAAGTTATATGAAAAGGTTATGTATGATCAATTAAATTCCTATATTAAACACAATATCTTATACCCCTTACAACATGGTTTTCAGTCGGGACAGCCTACCTCCATTGTGTCTAATTAATATACAGGATAAAATCACAACTGCAATAGAAATTATTGAATACTCACTAGGGATCTTTCTTGATTTGGCCAAAGCTTTTGACACGGTTGATCATAATATATTAATAGCAAAACTTGAACGATATGGAATCCGAGGGACGGCACTAGATTGGTTCAGAAGCTACCTGGATAATCGCCAACAACAAGTTACTTGTAACGGAAAACTCTCGAGTTTCAAACTTATACTATTCGGAGTACCACTTTATATCAATGATCTTTCAAAATCTTCAACTAAGTGGGCCCTTAGTTTAGGTCCTTAGTTAAGTGTATACTAGTTTTACTTAGATTTTTTCCCCGTTATAGATGCCCGCCAAGCTAACAATTAGTCGTTGTAATAGGCCCCTTCTCAGCGGGACATTATGTCCCTTCTGGGGTCCTTTTGTTTTCCTCAGACCGACGTTGCAAATATCACGTGAAAATATATATCTGTACACGTAACTACATAATTGTCAATGTCACATTTACTTTTGGTTGGAAGCAATAAATGAATTGAATTGAATTGACAACAGTTTAATTTGAGATTTCTGCACCACCTGACGATTATAGCCACAGCTCAGTTACAATGATCGTACACTTTGCGAGGAAAGTAGCCTGCTGGTTAAAAGCCATCATACGCCGAGGTTAGAAAACGAAGATCCGTTATAATGCCACCATTCGTTGATTGCTATCCGACAACCTTAAAAACGCCGGCAGAGGGAGATCTATGGACTGTGGTGTAATTTGACTGCTATATTGCCCAGATGAGTGGTCGTGCATTTTACAGCAGGTAATCGACGACGCTTCATATTATTATGCGCTGTGTATTCCTTGTCAGCGATTGCTCTCATTTCGCTTAAGTCCGCGTGGATTTATGTAAGCGGTCGAGAGAAAAAGCGACGAACAGCGGGCGGTGCTTTGTTCATTGTTTGGCCCCCATCGCTCGCGACCACCCATGATGACGCCCTGTCAAGGCAACGCGTATATACCCTCCCCCCTCCCAAGAACCCTCGTCATCTCGTTCGACCTTCGCTGAGCGCTGTTTCCATGGCAGCGACATTATCAAAAGAGAGCAGAAATGGCATGGGAAAACATTCGCCGTCGACATCTCAAATTACGGCGCTGTGTGTCACTGGGAATTGGAGCTGGCTGGGGTGGTAGGAGGGGGTGTTTCAACTGCTAATGCCTGATCCCATTCGGAATGCCATCAGTACTGTTGGCGATCCGTGTATTAGAAAGGCGTTACTGTGAATAATTCCGTAAAACCTTTTGGTGGTAAGCGTATTGACGTCATATATACAAGGTTCACCATTATATCCCTTTGATTTTTATAAACGCCTCATGTACAGCAGGTGTATTATTGTAAAGACGTTAGGGCCTACTATTGATATTCAAAATTCCGGCTGGGGTCGTCCATTAATTACGTAACTAAAATAGGGAAGGGGTTCGGAAATGTTTGACAGTTCTTGACAGGGGGAGAAAATAATTAAATGCCATTTTCTGTTCTTCTTGTTCTTTGACCCTTCTGAGTGGTGAAAGAATCTGTGAGTAGGCCTACTAGAACAGATTTAGAATATACGGCTATTAAACGAACAATTGTTTACTTCCATACAAAATCAATTTCAACCAATTTCATGGCACAATGCTTTCTGGGACTAATGTCTCCTTTGCTAGTTATATTACAAGGACATACTTTCGTCAAAAATAGAATAAAGGCAATTTTCAGAAGCTTTGAAGCATGTTTACAGTCATGAAAAATTTCACTGGGGGAGGTAAAAAAATTTTGACATAATTATTGGGGTCTGAATGTTTGACAGTTCTTGACAGAGGGAACTCAGGGAAGGAGGTGTCAAAAACAGCTTTAAGAAAGTGGTTATCTAATCAATGGGCGACTCCTTGATGGTGAGCTTATTAACGTCACGTACATGTATAGAGGATTTCCATCATTTCCTGTATTTTCTATGAACATCTCATGTACATAAGTGTATTCCATATGAGGAAACAGCATAACTAATATCTAGATCAAATAGCCTAATAATATGACACATATTTATGGTACTGTAACAACTAGTGTCAGATAGCTGTGAGAAAGGGCTCAGCACTTTTTACACAGAGGCCTAATACAGAGTTGAAGTCTGCGGAAACAGATCAGATTACCTGCTTGGTCCAATTGGTCCGAATTGGACCTCAAAAGCACCAATACGACCTGAAGCATGACATTTAAATAGAATAGAAAAGAATTATGACCACTATCTTAAGTTAACTGACCTTTCCGCAAAAATTATCATTTTTAGGAATAATTTATCAACAGAGCCTCGGTAATGTAGCCGTGCTGTCCTTATAGCGGATGCAATTCACAGGTTCTAAATTGAAGTCCAACAATGACAAAAGATAATATCGTAGGCCCACGCTTAGGCTTAAATTACGATGACAGCCGAGTAAAAAAAAGACGTGAATCATGCCAGAAGAGGATTCAGAAGATATTGGGTTGATACCCTCTTGCACTGTGTGCGAGTCAATACTATTACAACCATGATCCTTGTGCCGTTCCAACTAAGCCCTGGTCCATAGTGCAAAACCATCGCCACGATATATTGGCCTTGGCTGCAAGTATATATTTTCAAAAGCACCGACAATAGCAAGAGAGTACTTTCTGAAGAGCAGGCTCAGAAATCGTTTTAAGGCGCGTCTGTAGCAGCACCATTATACATCCCTGTAAATTGTAACAGTCCTGGGACCACTTCTTCATTCGGTTGACACTTCGGGTCAAACCTAGACAGCAAGTCAGGAAATTGGCTGCCATGGTCAATAAAAGCAACTCGTCTCGAAAGCCGTTACTTTATTATAGGTTCAACGTCCGACGCTTTCCAGTTTGTTGTTCAGTCTGAAGGCTGCACATGCACATGTACGAGTGGCACACACCACTTGGGCAGGACACTGAATCAACTTATTTGCAACAGCGAGTATACGGCCTATATATATGTTTGCATTGCGTTCTCATTCACGCTCCTCGTATAAGCAACAGTTTCCACGGAGGCTACAGTATCGCCTCGGAGTAGATATCTTGAAAGGGCGCTATATAAATTTATGCGAATAACGCATGACATATCTTACTATATAAGAGGTGGTTCATGAGTGGTCTGAAACTTGTCGATGAACTGAACAGTTATTGATTTGTCTCCCCTGGATAATTGGCATTTCGAATCCGCTGTTATTAGCAGCTCACTAGTTTTGTAGGACTGAGGACACTCTTAAAAATGCTATACACTGTCCTAAAGAAACAACCTGACTATTGTGACCACTTTCTTCTCGGTTTTAAATCCCGACATAGTCATTAAACGTAGGCTGGGCCTATAGGCCTAAGTTACGGCAAAAGGGTTCAAGGCGTGAAGCAGCCATTTCTGTTCGTTAGTCTATAGGCCTATAATTGACCTAATACGGTGTCCTACTGTCCTAGGCTCATAGCAGACCGATGTCTTTAAGTTGCAAAGTTTGGTATTCACTGTATACAATTATTGTATACAAGTATTTTGTCTTTGAAACCTTTCCTGCCTATTAATTCATGTAGATGTGAATTGCAAGGCCACTGAATCTATCCTGAAAACGTGAAATAGTTTGGCTGCGTGATTTTTAAGCATTCAGAAAATGGCAGGCATGCTAGACAAAATACATGATCCCTCTACTTCATTTGCTATTATTTCGGTCAAAAGTACGAATTTATAAATCAAATGTTACAGCCCGAAAGGCAATTCATACCTAGGCCTTACACGTAACTGTCAAATTTCATCAAAATATTTGAAATATAGCAAAAGCTATTCAACTTTTATTGACGTCACCCACTGCTTTTTGATATTTCAAATAACGTTCACCAGCTTTTGGATAATATTTCCGCCAGACCTTAATAGACTGGTTTAAAATGACATTAATTCATATTTACACATAGTGACCAAATTTTATCAGAATATTTCAAACGCAACAAAGGTTACAGCACATTATTTTGAAACGTTTGTTGCGTTAGGGCCTACCCTTTCTTGAAAAATATAGGCCTATTATTTGCTCCTCTGTAATGGTCAGCGCGTCAAAAATATGTGCTGCGCTTTCGATAGACCCTTGTCGTCAATCATGTAGGCTAAAGGTATGCGGCATATCGTCCATGATTCACAGACGTATACAAATATCAGATCTCATATGCCAAAACTTGTCAATATGTCTAGCCGATGATTTTCATAATAATAATATCATGTTCGATGTTCTGCATTGAAGAAGTAAGCTTAGAATTCGCCATCGTTTCGACGCAGTTCTGCAGTTCGTGTAAACTGGCCGATAATAGTAATTATAATCAGTGCGTTGTTGTTCTAATGCACGACGACTACAACGAATACACAACAGAGCATTATCATCATGGGTTTAATTTAGAGTGTATAGCAGTGTATAGCAGATCGTCGTCGTCTAGTAAATGACGGCAGCGGCGGCGGCGCTGTAGACGGACGAATTGATGGTACGTAGCGACATCTGTCGGGCGAGAAAGACGACCCTCTGGACGTCCCCCCTCCTCTTCGTAGCCGCACTGCACCAGCGCCTCCTGCAGCGACAGAAGAGATCCTCGATCGTCCGCCGGAACTGGAAATTGAGGAGGATGTAGAGGACGAAGTTGAAGGAGAAGTTGATCGTCTGCAGGACGTTGGTGATGTTGACGGCCAGATTGATGCAGCCGATCCAGGGTCCGACGAGAGGACGGCTGATCAGCTGGTTCTGGACGAAGAGAAGGATCTCCCCGGGGGACACCAACAGGATGTACATGAGGACAATGGTCACGAGGATCACAGTGATACGGTGGTTCATGTTGACGTGGCACGCTCGCACGCGGTACTGCTGGCGGACGCGTGACGACTCGCGGAGGGTTCGAACGAGGCAGACGTTGCAGTAGGTGAGGGCCGTCAGAGGGAGAAAGATCCCGATGCTGAAGTAGAGCCACGTGTAGACGGTGAACGCCACCTCGTTGTGCATCAGTTCTCCCGGTTCTAAGACGTACATCTCGCGCCCGTCTCCGCACGAAAGCGTCGTGATCGTGTGCTCGAGAAAGCGAGGCACGTTGAAGGCGAGGCACGTGAGGAAGACGAGCGCTATGGACGCCTTCGTGCCCGTCATTCCGACGAGGTAGTGCCACTTGAAGGGGTAGCAGATGGCCAGGTAGCGGCTGGTGGCCATCGTCACCGTCAGCCAGGTGCTAGTCAGGATGAAGGTGTTGATGAGGGCGCCGCTGTAGGCGCGGTAGACCAGCTGAAAGTTCTTGTGGGGGTACTCGAAGCGCTCCTCGGCGATGAAGCCGTGGGGCAGGAGACAGACGCAGAGCAGGAGGTCTGAGACTGCGAGGGCACGCAGTCCCAGATGGACGGTCCGTTCAATGCCATCGCAGATGACCTTGAGGCGCTTTCGGGAGAGGACGAGCAGCGTCAAGAGATTCCCGGCCATTCCAATAGCACAGATGAGTGGTACTATGACGGTCTTTATGACGAACGCCAGTCCTCCACCACCTCCGTCTCCCACTCCTTCTCCCGCTCCAAGTCCTTCCACTCCAACCACCTCTGCCCCACCGCAGTACTCGAACCCATGACCGGCCAGGTGGGTCAATGTGATGTTGGCTTGAGTGAACAGCTCGAAGGGTCCGAGAAAGGAGATATTCTGGTCAGAGTTGTGGGGGTCTCTGACGCCCTGCGATCGATTGGCAGGGTCGGGTGCGATTAGAGAAAAGGGTTCGATGGGGTTTCCACACAACCTCTGGTGGGGAGACGTCATCGAGATCGGTGGAGGAAGATCCATCTGGTCCACCACTTCCGGTCAAACAGCAAGACTCTCGATTGCAATTACCTGTAACGTATAACGTCACACAGTGTTACACAAATGTAAATTTATTCCACGTGTGTGAAGAATCCGACTTGCATGCGACATGGGTTCCTCTCTCTGCTTGTCCACATTTATTCCTCTGTGTAATCCGTTAAGATCTCGTTTTAGATATCCGTAACATGGTCAGCTGAACGAACTGTCGTAAATATTACTGAAAAGTTATCATATGCATCGGTTCTGATGATAGATTTTTTCTGCACCGTTGAGAAAGTCCACATAACGATTATAGGTGTCATTTTAAATATTTTTTATTGTTTATTCTCTATAACAATTCTCTAAACGGAAAAGAAATCCGAATCTGACTCTGCATGTGGCCAACCACAATCGTGTCTAATGTTGTCTGTTATTTATCGCCATCTAACAATGTTTATTTGCTTAGGCGGCCCTCCCTTTCGGGACCAAGGTCCCTTATGGGCTTCCCTATTGACACTTATGAACACTCTAAAATGACTGATGATTGTGCTATAATGTGTCAATAAACTGATTTTGATTTGATTTGATTTGATTTGTGTTCATTCGTTTCAGTACGATAGATGACCTTCGTCATATCCGGAATCAGTCATGCATTCTATAACTATAATATGAATATTATGTATGCGTAATGCGCAATGGCGTAGCTAGGGTCTTTTGCGCCTCGGGACAATCCCGAAATTTGCTCCCATATATCCTCCAAAAAAACTGATGACCTTTTTTAGTCATTGCCTTTATTTTCGAAATTGTACGCCTCTTTTCTCCACAAAATAAAGTGATGATCTTTCACCAGTGAACATCTTTCACCCCTCGTCCCCCAGCTATGCCACTGGTAATGAGTAGTATAGTCATAAGAGAATACAGTATTAATGAGTTGACAGACTCTAAATTGGCTTATGTGTGATTAAGATTCCATAGGAGATGTTTTGTCTCTTTATCTATCCGGCAATCGTGTCCGCCCGAAGTAAAATAATTTTTTTAGTCGGATTGTTCACGGCGCAAAGCGGCTGCGCCCATCCATTTTACATTAGCGAATTGATCGATCGGCTGCCCATAGGTCTCCCACCGACTCCGCTTCGACCAAGAAGAATTGTCTACGCCGTCGGCGGCAGCAGTGAGAGAAGATGGCAAGCCAATTGGACCATAAATAAGAAGGCTGATAACGACCAATCGAATTGTCAGCATAGACTCCTCTGTGGGGCTGCAGCAGGCGATGCATGTAATCGATCACTTGACTCGGTGCAAATGAGACAGGAACTCCTGCCATCGTCTGACAATCAATGACACTCGGACGGCTTACGATAAGAAATCCGAATCTGGCTGCATGTGGCCAACCATAACTTCTGGGTGTGCCAAACCAATTCGACCGTTATATTCTACACGCAGAGAGTACACAGTAGGCTACACGCAAGCTTCAGCGATCACCACCAAGTACAAGATCGGTAATCGTCGGGCGTGGTGATACAGTGGCTAAGATAGTCGAATTGCAGGCGAAGGGTTGCAGGTTAGATTCCACATCGAGCCAAGTCCTTCACCCACAATTCTCTGGAGTGAGGGAGAGAGAAACGGACTACACACTGGATTGAAGAACTTACTAGCAGAGTTTGCTTCGGACAAAACCAACTCAGGGCGACTAATCCTTCATTCGCTAGACTGTGTTGTAAGTTAATAGAGATGTAGAATGTACGGGCGCCTTACATGGGTGCCATAGCATAGGCCTAAGTGGTTTGAATTCGACTTCTGTTATAACAGGTATCGTTCATTCATACCTTGTATGTAGTCATAATGTGGTGTGACTGTGAATACAGAATGCACATTTGTAAAGTAGTTATCTGGTGACAAAGGGTCTTCTTCTTTCGTCTCCTCCGTCATTTCCTCCTGACGACGAGGCCCCTGCGACGTTCCTCCAGACTTCTTTGTTCCTAATTGACTTCTTTCTCTTCTTTGTTGTTGTCCATACACGTATTCTGTTGTCTGCCCTCCGCTCCTACTTCCTTTCACGTGTAAGTCGCCATTCTTG
>JAQFXW010005315.1:0-10477 GCA_034693945.1 Dendrobaena attemsi
GCAAATTTGCGCCTATGGCGCGCGTGGCTAGTTTTTCCGGTGTCGCAAATTTGCGCCTATGGCGGGCTAAAGGTTAAGACTGTGCTCTTTTGCAGGGGCTGGTTTGGGAGTGCCTCTGAGTTATTTTCTTCAGGAGGCGGTATACGAATTTATGAATAGATAAATAAATATAATAATTTAAACTATTATAAAAACATCCTCTAAATGTAATATTTGTTTTCATTTTCTAATCATGAAAAAAATTACTGAAGTCATAAAAATGCAGCACTAATATCATAAAACGTAAGCAAGCTCTAACACTGTTAAACTCACAATAACTGGATTTCCTGCACAAATTGCAGCTATGTCATTCCACTCGGTAGTAATGTCTTTCGTCTGCGATGCCAACTTTAAACTGCTAATAGCTAAAAGAACAAACCCACACTTCTTTCATAGCATTCATTTTAAATTAGTAAGTATAATGGCATATGCACTAAATTACCTAATTTAGGAAATATCTCCTAAATATACCGAGGAGGAAAGTAAATATCTAAATTACCTAATTTATTAAATATCTCCTAAATATATTGGCTCGCTGCCAAAGTAAGTATCTAAATTACCTAATTTAGGAAATATCTCCTAAATATAAACCAAGGTGGAAAACTTGCTGACAAAAATACCATAGAAGTCGCTGCATTCAAAGTATAACTTCTTCATTGATATGAAGTCATCTCAACTTGCAAACCAGAAGCCTTACTATGTCTGACAACCACAGCAGATTACCCTCCAGTCTCTATGCAATAAATCTTTGAATGAATTGCTTTTTGTTCGAAGAGTACTTTCAAAATCATGCATCAATTGATCAAAGTAAAGGTTCATGTGTCCAGCAAACAGTATTAACTGTATACAGGTTAAGCCTGATTCTGTGAAAAATTGTTATTTACCAGTTTGATAATGAATAAAATAAAATTGATTGATTAACATTGCTTTGCCTTAATCTTCATGAAGAGCTATATTAATACATCCTTTTCTCATGTAAGCCTATTATACAATTATGAAACTATCTAAGTAAAGTTTGGTTAATTTCAGTGAGTTTTCACTTACAGACACGTTTCATCTCTTCTTCAATGCGGCGAGCAACAAGGTATATTTCGACAAGACCTAAAATAGTTTTAAAAAAGACAATAACATTGTTCTCATTTTGCTCAGATAACTCCACTAACTACAAATCAACAAGAATAATAACAAAAACAGACTAGGAAGTTGCTAATGGTCCATAAACAATAACAAATACAAGAAATGGCATATATAACATTACTGATTGATAATTTTGTTCATACCGATAGTCTGCTCATTCCCCACAATTATCAGTCTGTATTCTGCAACATACCTTTTAGATAAGTGGATCCCTCGTCTGTAGAAAGAATTTCATTTAGAACGAATGAACTGCTTAGCGAGCCAAAGATCCTACTGCCTTCCGATAGAATACCATAACTCATCTCAAGACAACGTTCCCATTCATAGGCATGTCTATCACTATCCTAAAACACAAAATAATCAAAGGTAGCACAAATCTGATAGACACATTTACCACAAAATACATCTCGGATGCATGTACTCAATAGTGCAGTGGTTAGAGGTTAGAGTCCCCACTAGGACAGAAATTTCATTTGAGAGCTATGATACACCTTAATTCATAGTCAACTCAGCTACCAGGAGTGCACTGACTGAATTGTACACTGCTAGTGGAAAAATGAGAGGGCACACCCACACCTTATGCCGAGGAGGACCAGAAAATGAAGCCGCTAACACTTTGTACTGATTGACTGCTTCCTGGTAAGCTCTTCTTCTTCTGCTTCAAATACTGCTGCCTGTTTCAAATACTGCTGCTCCACTTTTGCCTCGACACATGTTCATCTTCATTATAATTGATTAGACAATCAGAATTACAAAAACAGAGGCTGACATAACAAAACAACTTCTGTAAAAGCAAAGAGCTGTTAATGAAAACAATGCTAAACGTGACAAGGCTAGATATGAAATTCAGAGGAAGCAAAATCTCAATGACTACCTTACTTGTCACGGACAGAAAGGCAATATACAAAGGCATGGCAAGTACAAAGGCTCACCTGCACTTCATTCATTAACTCGCTATACCTATCCCCAAATCTTCCAAGGCTTCCCTGCTCCAAGAGTTCCTTCAGGTCAACTGGGTGATGTTGCACTAGAACACAATAAATGAAAAGCAACTCTCATCATGCTAACGTGAATACAGTTCGTTAGTTCATGTACATTCCTAAACATTCCAGAAATACTTCTGCTAATCCTTCAATAACGAGAGGGATTAGAACTTTACGTTCACTGTTAAAGAGTTAAACTCGTGATTGGTTGAGCATTTACTCTCCCTGTTGGCATGGGTGGAGTTTCTCAAGAGCTGGGGGGCTAAGCCTCCCCTGGAGAGATTCAGATTTGTTAGCGCCATGTAAAAATAAGGCCAACGGAAGGTCCAGCCCCTCCCATGGGATCATAAACGTGACCTCAAAACTGAGAAAAAAGAGATGATGACTAAAAAAACGGTCATCAACTCTTTTGGCGGATGCGACAAAATCCTTTTCTTACTAAAAGCAAAGTCATCAACTTTTTGGGAACTTGCAGCCCCCCATGAGCAGAACCCAAACTTCGCCCATGAGTAGGATTAAGCATCCCCAACCTAGCCATCACAACACATAGGGCCTTGAGCAAGTTTAAACTCAAACGAGCTTAGTTTCAATGGTTTGTGCTTGCTTGAAATTTTTATCAATTAAAAAAAATTAGTCCTTGAAACTTGAAAGTGTAGTGCTGATGCTAAAGGATCACTTAATCTACAATCCCAAACTACCAGTATCAGGTCACTGACTATATTGATGGATTGATAACAAATGGCAACTTTCACGTGAGAAATTTTAATGAAATGTTTTATATTTTAAAACATGAATTTTTTGTCTTGTTGATTTATGATGTATAACCAGTGTACCACATAACCAACATACACTCAAACACCCTACGTTGGTCCTTCGGCCTGGAACCGTCTTCCCCTTGCCCAGAGGCAGGAGCTCCTCTCTCTCTGTCTCCTTCCGAGTTGTTTTCTAATGACCTCACTTCACTGGGTTGGGAGCGCCTCTGTTGAGTTCACTCTGAAGGGTGCTATATAAATTTAGATTTACATTTACATATACCCTCACATAATATTAAGTAGGAATAACTGCAAGGGTAACTGGAATAAACTGGACAGTTTAATTGATCATAATACGGCAGGCATATGTTTTTAGCAATTACAATTGTGCACTACCTGATTTGTTTGAATTGACAGCAGCCTGAAGAATGTCCGCTGGTAGCTGGGTTTTATCTGGTACTCTGCTGCTGTCACCAAACGACGATTGCGGCTCTGATTCTGGAGTGGTCGCTTTTAGCTCCAGACTAGCCACTGACTGCTCGTCGGCAGTCGACTTCTGCTCCAGTTCGGTTGGAGGAAAATCGAGGCTCGACACTGACTGACTGTCTCCGTCCTGCTGAGGACTCTGGTCCCTCGAATCGGCTATCTTGTTTCGGCTGAGGTCAAGGCTGCTGGCCGACTGAACGTCAGGCTCTTTGGCAGCCATACTAGAATGGAGCTTCCAGCCGGTAAACTCCAGGCTGTTTGAAGAATTGCTCTGTGTCATTCCAAAGTAGGAAGCGTTCTTTGCAGACGACGGATTCTTTTCCTCGGGTAAAGCATCGCAACTCTCATCCTCTTCCATGTAATGCGCAGACAACGAAGAGATGCCCAACGCAACATGGCTGCTGCCTTCCTTTGGCAAATGCGGGTACATTGTAAAGTCATCGAAATCGTCCTCATCATCAGGAAGTTCTGGAGGATGAAAGTCAAGGGGAGAAATTCTAAGACCAGTAGCAAGTCCTTTTGAATCTTTGCTTTTCTGCCCAAAGAAATTCTCCGCTATGTTGAGATAAGCAGCACCAACAGTTTTCGGCTTGGTCTCATTCTTAAATTGTGCCACATCCTCTGAAGCCTGAAGTGATACTTTATGAACATTGGACGACGATGTAGCGTAAGTTTTATCCGCAACAAAGTCCTGCACGTTGGAAGCAGATTCAAATTCCGCCCACCCATCTCTATCACTTGTTCCACCAAAACTCCCATGGTCCTTTGCCCAAGTATTACCTGCGGCTGGCTGCTGCTTCCTGTGCTCGCCCACAGATGAAAAGGCAGCCCAGCTGTCTTCATCTTCAGCACTGCCACCCAAGCCATTACTTACCAAGTCATTCTTTGCCAAATCAGTCACATGGTTGTCCAGACTTCCAACAACTGGTTTAGCATTGAAAACCGAAGGGCTGTTAACAAGTGACTGCAGTGCAGCATATCTGCTGCTGCTATCCAAATCTGACTGAGTTTCCAGCGTAGTTGATAGAACTCCTTCCCGTCCAGCAATCACAAACGGAGACGTCGACAAGGACGAATTAATGTTATCCGAATTGCCACCAGCAGGCAATGGGAACATTTGGGAGCTCGCAGTGTTGGGAAAGGAAGTGAACTCGGTGAAATCGGACTCCAGAGCAGAGTTAAAGTTAGAGACGACTGCGGAAGAATTGGAAGACGGCTGCAGAAGAACTGCTGGAGCTGGAATGCTCTCTAAAATACATCGGTAAACTTTAACGTCACCTCAGTCATAGGCAGACTGTAATGTTACTTAAACACAACTGCAAGCTTAATTAGACAAATATTGCAAACAGTTCCTTATCACCCTTGGTAGAACCAATTGATTTGAATAAAACTGAGATGCAGAATAAATGGCCGTTTCACAAATTCACAACGGCTTACTAACAAATCATCTCTATGGCATACTAACAAATCATCTCTCTTTGACTGGGCCAGGATTGGTAGCACCTGTGAGTAGATATAACTTTTTTTAGACACTTTTAGATAGATATCTCTACAATATGACGCGAGACAGATGAAGAATATGAAAATCAACACTTTCAATCAGCATGTATCTCTCACCTGGTGGTACATCTGAAACTGCAGCAGACAACTCTCGAAACACTGAATACTTGTCTGATGAATCAACAAAATCCATTTCCATCAACTCGGTATCTCCACGACTAGAAGCAGAATCGCAAGGCAGTTAGGCGTAAGGAAATAAAAGTCAAACCAAGAGGGACATCCGAGAAGACGTCAAACCAGTCCTAAATAATTCCTACGTCCTCGAATCAAATGATTTATGGTGGTATGATACGTACAGTTCATTGAACTACATTAAATTGCATCTGAAGATCATGCAAAGAAGGGATCAGAGCCACAATTGGAAAATCAACCTCATGCTATCATAACAAATATATCGAGAGAAAGAACTAAATGATAAGTAAATGCATTCTTCACTGAACTGGCTGCAGAAGCTCTTGTATATCAGTTCTAGTGTACAAGAAACCATTAATACAACATGAATAATATAGATCCGATTGCATTGCAGTATAGTACAGTCATATAGAAAGTGTTTTATGAGCGAGGGTCGCCGAGGGTGATAATGTGCAACACAGGAAAAATCAAACCTGGCAGTAGGCACTGTGACTTGACTAATAACTTGTGGATGCGGTAGACCTGCAACATGCAACAACACCAAATATACACAATTAAAATATTATGCACTTTGTATTTGTATCTCTACATGCATATACGTTATATAAGTTACTTAATAATTAATCTTCCCCAATCCCATACAAGTATTTTCCATTATCTACAAGTTCTTCTCCACTCCTGTTTGCTCGTTGTGAGTCTTCCAGCCGCACCCCAAGCTGTCCCTGGTGTCAGACTGATCAGTTCTTTCACAGTGTTCCCCTTTCCATTCTTCTCTTAGAGCAGTGGTTCTTAACCTGTCGAACCCCAAGAAGAATCCGTGACCCCTCACCGGACCCTCAAGTTTGAACAATTTTTTGCTAGTAATGGGAACAAAAAAGAGATGAAAAATTTGTATGAAAATGTGATACAATATGAACACATTCAATGCAATGAACTACTAACAGTTAACTCCACCTGTAGTAAATTAAGTAAAATAGCAAATAATTTTTCACTTAATCTCACTGACACTGACTATACATATATTTCAGAGGACCTCTGCCGAACCCCTGGCGGTGGCTCACCGAACCCCAGGGGTTCGGTCGAACACCAGTTAAGAACCACTGTCTTATAGGTCTAGCTTATTACTTATTGACCTCTTTGTGCCATCTATCTTCTTATTCTGATTATGTTCTTCACATACTCTCCATCTCTCCTCCACATCATCTTCTCATCTATGGTCTTATAATTGGCATTTATCAGGCCATGAACCATATAAATTCTGCTCAGCAAGTTCTAAAATATAATTTAGTGCCCAACTCATGATTCATCCTTTCTCTTAACGAACCATTATCTGTGTTTGGGATTCCGGAAACAGGACTCGTTGGAACTGATTATAGGGATCGACTGAATGACTGTGTTTGTCTCCAGCAACTACTGATCAGCAACTGATGCACCGATAACGGCAATAGCAAATAACCCTAGAGACAGAATTTTCTTAGAATAGACAGAGTAGTTTGTTTATCTATGAGCTACTCACCCGACGGTGGAGCTGGAGCCATTTGGAAATCCTCAAAGTCATCATCAGCCGCCGACAACGGATGCACGTACGAAACAATACCGGGTGGTGGGGTATTTACTGGATAACCAAGAGGGAATGCTCCAACGACTCCCGGCGAAGCATACCCGTAACCTGGCACGGGAGAAGCATGTCCCATGGAAGGAACCGGAAAGGAAGAGAGAGTGCCATCAGCAGCAGACGTGGAGTACGGCATCTGTGGAAGTGCGGCAATGCTGCTCTCAACGGAAGGTGGATGATGCTCAAGAGGACTAGTAGTAGCAGACACTAGAGGATTGTCTGGCACTGGCATGGAATGAATCTGGGCCACAGGACTAGCAAACTGACCCAAATTTGGAACTGGGGCATGAGGACACTTGGATAAGACAGCAAGAGAAGAATAGTCCATATTATTCTGTAACGGAAAGAGCAAATATTCAAGACTCTTGTCGGGATAAACAGTGCAAAGCATTTAGAACAAATTAAAGAAAAATAACGTGTAAATAGGTGACAAGATTCAAATGCTTTCATAACTTCTCACGATTCCCAAATGGTGCAATGTAAATAGAGTCACGATTATATATTAAGTAATAAGTATGCTGCCATCTGCTGGACGTCATCCTCTTATTATGACAGTTTTCGCAATAATATCTCAACATCAATTGATGGTAGCCTAGAAGTGTCCACAATCATTATCCATTACAGAACTAAAATCTAGGCATATAACTCAAATCTAGGCACATACATCGTCTTAAGTCATTTTGTAGCTACTGATCTTGAAACTCACAAAGGGCTACCAAACAGACAATTTCTAATTGCAGCAAATGGCATGCAATTCAATGCAATCTGAACACATCTACAAACACACTGATTAACTCATCTGCAACATAGAAATTACAAATGCATTGTTTTATTGCATTTCAGTGTCAATGGTCCAAGTTCAACACAACTGACATCATGCCTACCTGGGCAATTGATACCATTGCCAGTATGAGAAACAGCTCTTCTTGTATCAGTTTGCCTGGCGTGTTACGATTGCACAGCTCCCAAATGTAGCCCAATGCCTCTCGTGGTAGACCACTCCGGAGAAGCAGTGGATAAACCAGTTCAGTCAATATCATACCATCTCTGCAAATTTTAACATAGTAATGCTCAAAATAACTTTATGACTACTGCAGAGAAAGAAACCTAAGTGTAGCCTTAATATGTATGCATTACATACTGTCTAATTACTTATACTTTAATACAAACTTTGACATTTTTTCTTCCAAAAATAAAGTTATACAATGAAAGTTAAATGACTTTTTATGCTTTTATGATTATTGACGACAAAGCGCTAGTCACAATGAGCTACGTAATCTCCAACTTACCTGCACACTGAGTACAGCATACAACTATCACTGTAACTAATAAATTTGAACGTATTTTTACATGCAATAAACATTAAAATACATACATCAGCATCGACTGGTAAAATCACGAGACTAAGTTAATAGTTAACAGATTCACCGATAATTAATGTGTCAGATACAAAAACAGTGTACTTAAGATGAACATCAATTGATTTACGAGTAAATACTGGAATACCACAGCATGAAATTCAACTGCACATTTGATAACCAACAGACGTATATATAATAACCTTGTGACTGCATCTAGAACTTGCTGATAGATGTCGTGAACGGGAGCTTCACCGGTAATCCATTGTGGAAGCTTTACGTTATTAGGCAGAGATGGATTCGATTCAAATACGTGAGGTGGTTGGGTAGGTTGAGCTGCAGCAAAAGAATTACAATAATTGTCATCAAAGAGAAACAGAAGAACTAGATCAGAAACGTGTGAATGTTATAGGATGCCAAAGAAGCTCCCGTAAGATATGTTAGCCTATGGCAAGTATGATTTATCTGTTTGCCTGTTTAACCGTTGCCCTGGTACTGAATCTGAACCAACATGCCATCCTATTATATTTTTGACAGATCTTGCGAATAAACTGATTCCTACAACTGGGCTCATGTTTAGCTATAAATAAGTAAATCTCAAGATCATTATTAATGCAGTTGCACTTTGAAGATACCGTAACAAGACAACCAAATCATTCAGGTAAACTACCCCCAAAATACAGAACTGACAACTCTTACAGACACTGAGATGTCTCTGCATGGTGGCCACATTATTATCCTAGATTATTCGTCAACTTCACCTGACATATGTCGACTAATTTCTGGTACACACTCTACAGAGTGACCTTAGTTTTCAACAACAGTATTTGAAGAGAACTGTACAACTTCATTTTAAGAACCTGGAAGCGTAAAAAGTTCTGAGAGTGAGTCCGTTGAACTGTCCCAGTGGCGCGCTGCTTTGCTTTCGCTGTATGTGACGGAGACTGACTTTGTCACGTGGATATCGTTAACTGTAGTCTTCCGTTCAAAGCGCTTTGCTTCCTTCGGAACTGACAGATCTGAACACTGCATCATCATTGAAGCCAAATCTGTAAAGCAAACAGAAACCCGTTTCATAGAAAGACGAAGAAGTAAAGAAAACATAAAAGAACATTCCTAGAGTGCTAATTCATTTGTTGTATCTGTCAAATGATGGCCCTACGAAGTAGGTCAAAGACTCTTTTCCTTTATTTTGACACAATTTGCTCGGTATGTGACTTTTTGGTGCCAGCATTTTGGCGCCAGGACGTTTTGCCGCATGCTGTTTTGGGGCCGGACACTTCGGCGCCATTTCAGTTGGTGTATGACCATGCGTCGTTAGCAGAGTTTTCATGTCAAGCAGTTCATTTGAATGGAGAGCTAGTCTTATTAATTTCTGTATTCATAGGGTTTACCTCGTGTTTGTCTTTCCTACAGTGCGCCTATAGGCCAGCATAGTTAGTGCCAGAGTTCCTTGTGCTTAGTGTCAGATATGTGTCAACATATGATATACAAAATCATGCCCTATCGTCAGAATGTTTTAACTATGAGATGATACGAAAGCGCTCTTTTACTGGCATGTCTGCCCTAGCGTATGTGTCATTATACCTTAACTACGAAATCTTACGATAAGATACGCGGGGAGGAAGACGATATGATATGAAACCAACAACGGGAAACTTTATACAAATTTTACATACACATGGCAGACGCCAAAATGTCCTGCGCCATAACAGCGTGTGCCAAAAAGTCCTGGTACCAAAAAGTCCTGCTTCACAAATTGCTCAAGCTTAGCCACAATCTGCTGGCCTGCAGGTTGGACAGCACTGGATTAATCAAACAAGATATACTAGGAATAAACTTTACGCGTGATCTATTTGCAAAACAAACTGACAACATCTGCCATAAATCATTAATCAACCATCTCTAAGTAATTTCACATTTTTGTACCTTTAACTTTTGCTTGTTCTTTCGGTTTCTCGACCACTCCACTTCCAAGCACAATGCTAGATGAAGACAGTGCAGCAGTTTTACCAGATATGACAGCGTTTCTGTCCACATCATTGCTAGTTTGCTGCTGCTGTGGTTGATTGGATGTCATGGAAACTGAACTCAAAGAACTGCTGACGGTTCCAGGATGCTGTGCTTCATTGGTAGAACTTAAGCTGCTGCTGCTGCTGAGAAAATCTCCAAATACATCTTCATTTGAAACACTGTTCAGTGCTGATGAAACATCTACAAGATGATTAAGCAAACTAATATCAATATGCAGAATAAAGAAAGTCAAAAGCAACAATTTCTCTCAAATGTCTCTCAATTCTGTTATGCATTGCCGTAATTAATTAAGTTTAGTTAAGTGTCTTAGTTAAGTATAAAACTAATTTGTTATTGTCAATGCGTTCTCAAATTGTCACTTTGTTACTTTCGTCTTTTATT
>JAQFXW010005316.1:0-10477 GCA_034693945.1 Dendrobaena attemsi
ACTACAGCCCGAGGGAGTGTCGGAGTTTTCACGCCGAAGCGCCACGAGCAACTGTAGGTGAAGGACTTGCTCAAGGTGCCTTCGCGGTGGCTCGGGTCTGAATCGAACCTGCAACCCATCGGTCGCAAGGCGTCGACTATCCCATTGCTCCACACACACCGCTTGTACTAGCCTGAGATGTTAATCTCTGAATGTACGCGACATCGAATTCGTACTCGGAACCATGCAAACACACGGCCGACGCGCTCCCAATGTAGCTAACTGGGCTAGTTAGCTACATTGGGAGTCAAACTGGGCTAGCTAGCTACTTTGGATTCAAACAATCTTGTTCGAAACACAAACCGAAAAAACCCAGAAGCAGAACTATAGATTGTACTCAAAATGTCCTGAACAGAATCTTAGGACAGCTGCTATAAAGGTTTTCCGTTAAATTGCATGTCAAAAATATAATCGAACCTGTATGTCCCGGTACGAAATCAGCAGATTGAGAACAATGTCTGAGGACAGCAGTTCAGGGTCATCCATGCGATTCCTCATCAAGGTCAGAACCTAAGGTCAACAACAGATCGAAATTGAAACCATCATTCATAGCAGGACAACATCCACCAACTGGCATCTCATAAAGACAATGCATGCATGACTAACTAAGTATGTGATTTGTAGGGTAGTTTTAAAACACCTGCTGTACAGTATCAATGTAAAGGTAAGTCACACACATGAACAACTCATTAACACTTTAACGACGCGCTCGTACACCAGGTATGGAAACTTAATCCCTTTCGTCATTAAAGAGTTAATGCTTTATAATGAATCACAAACTGTTCAAATTGAATTGTGATCCAGATACTCTACAATCAATGACTATACTGCAATTGCTCATCACATTGCCTAATACTCTGTACTTATCACCTATAGCTCTGATCATCAAGTCTATTGATTCACTTTACTCCACAAACAAACGTAGGATAGGCGATTGGGATTTTGGGTTGCCATTTCCTGAGCATGCAATTCAACTTGAGAAATATGTTACAACTTATTACTTACTCTAATTCCTCAGCCCACAAAACTAATGCAACTGATTCTGAAATGAGTCGTGTATCTAGCTTATTATTGCAGCATGCAATGCCTGCTACAATGCCAATTACATACACGTAAAAATTGAGAAATTTTTGCATTTCGGTTTGACGTTATATCAACTTACCTTAGCAAGTTCTTCTCCTTTGTAAGTTTCCCTAGCTTTCCTAAGGTCTGCCAAGAACTTCTCCTTTACGTGAGTCCTGCAGAATTTCAAATGATAAGGTCATGGCCTATTTACAAACTCCTACTAGTATACACTGAGAGTTTAAAAAAAATAGATATTAATAATGATATCTACATTACTTACATATTGGCACAATGGCACATTTATAGAGCACCTTTTTATGAGTCTGTCTAGAATTAGCACAAAAGAAACCGAAGGAGTGGGTTAAATACCAATCATAAAAGTAAATGGCAAGGAAAAGAAATTAACTTTACTCTGCAGTATACTGATAGACATGTTATATGCATTGAGTCAATTTCCTCACAAAATTAACATAATTGAAAAATGATATGATCAACATTAGAAACTTTTAAAGTTGCCTAGAATGAATGTATGCTGGTAATGGCTTTTGAAAGAGTTGAAACTTCAAACTGAGGAGCCATAGCAATTAGTTTTTATTTCTCATCATCAGTCGGACCAACTGGGTTTAACCCTCAGGACTGTAAACATTGCAGGCCCGAAACAATTCTCGGAATTGAGTTCAAAGAGTAGACAAAGTTCATACGTTGATAACAGATAACACTACCCTTAGATTAAAGATAATCCTACCCTTAGATACTCACCTACAAGTTGTCTCCACCTGTTTGAGGATGTTCTTCAAGTGCATCAGCAGGGAGTGGGGCTTTTCGCCTGATTTCAACCCAATGCTTTCTCCAAGGGAACATGTGCCATCCATCACCATGCATTTGCCGTCTGTATCCACGGTGTATGGCAGAAAGTCAGTCTGGCCGCAGGACAGCTGTAAGACACATCCAAGCGTAAACAATGCATAACAGTCATGTGTATGTAGATAAATACTCCAATAACAAATCATTACTGACTGACAAGTTCTCCATATTGAAGCGATCATCAAAGTCTCCTTATTTCAATGTTGCCTTGTGCATCGTAAGAACGAGGTAAAAAAGTCTTTAGTTAAGATGCAGTATTTGTGCAATTGTCTTCGACACATTTCAACACTTGCGCATTCAATGCCATTCATTAATTATATCAACCATAAAATGACATGAGGCAATGACCCGCACTCTTGCAAGCTACAGGATGCTACCCTGTCATAAAATGAATGATAATAAGGGATTCTACAAATGCAGGACTATGGGATGTTTCTACTGTGTTGTCTGTAGAGGGTTAACTTTTAATCCTGAAAGATCACTTCCACACGTGCTATAGATACCGTGAACAAGAATGAATCATGATGCAACCTATAACTTGTAACCTAATAATCCAATGTTGAGGCCTGTGTTTCACGTTATTAGAACATATATTTATGTGTATCTGCAATGAATTAGTTTAACTTTTAGGACCAACATTAGCTGGGGTAGGAAGTAAATGGCAAAACTTGCAATTTAATGTCCCTATCACCAGGATCTCAAGATTTGCCAATGCCAGTTCAGAGACTTAAGCAAATCCTGACCCATCAGAAGGGCTACAGAATGAAACCACATCTTAAATAATACAGGAGACTTTAGTTTTGATACTAGTTACTAAATAATAAATAAGAATATTAATGCTACAGTACGGAGATTTTCATATTACGTCCTCAATCTTGATAAAGAAAATTTTCAGATGAGAGGAAGGTAATTCATTCATTAAATCATGGCAGACGATACAGCCAAAATTCAAGGGGACTACTCAGAAGTGCTAACGACAAAACAAAACATAATGGTTAAGGATAACAGTCTTCAATTTACGGAAAAATGAAAGAGTGTCTTCCATTGCCAGCTGTCGACAATTCAGTGGAAATAGTGAAGAAGTTTATAGTTGGGGATTCAGTGATAATTCAGTGCAAGGAACGATATATTCCACTCTTGACGCTAAGAACACACGAGTGAACTCAAGGCATCAAATAGATTGCTATTTCATTCACTATCAATTGGAGAGAAATCAATTGACAGCAGTCGTTGAATTCGCTAGGCTACCTTCACAGACAGAGTGAACTCTGGGTCGATGTCGTTGAGAAGTATCACCGTCTCTGGCATTCCCATGCTCTCCCGAACACCGATGTGGTAGAAGAGCGACGCCTGCTGCAGCTGTATCGACATGTCGACTATCGCTACGTCGGCGTTGTAGAAACGATCGAGGTACTCGGTCTCGCCAAAGTCCAGCTTCTCAAAATTCATCTGACAGAAGTCGACCTTGACGCTAAGAACACACGAGAATAGATCGGTCAAACAAGAGCAGTGGACAGAGCAATGAACCCTGGCAAAACATATCCTAACTGCTCTCCCTTTCTGATAATCCAATCTGAAGATTCCTACTTGATGTTATTCTAACACACCACACGTCAACAATGTATAATATTGTATTTACAGACTTTAAGAGCGCCTTTCTCCGTCTGACCTACTCAGAGGAACAACCGGTGGTAAGGGACTCATGAAAATAAAAACGCTTCAAGGTCCTCGGCAAAAAGTGTAAGACCCAGTTAAGATCGTAGAACGAGTCAGCAAGAGAGGATTATCATAGACAAACGAGGTCATGACGACTGTCCAGAGGCAATCAAAATTGGCCACAGAACCCATCAACTTCCAAAAAGTCATCATATGCAGAGAAGATAGACTGAAGCGTTATCAAACAATAACAATTAAATTTTACACGCATCATACTGTTGTCGCTTGGAGCAATATAAATAACTCGTTAAACTACCACTGAATACCAAATTATTGTATTGTATCTAAAGATTTCTAAAGCACCTCTTTCAGTACGACCTAATCAGAGGCGCTCCCAGTGCGTTGGACCCCGTGAGAAAAGATAAGTTTTAAGACAATGGGCAGAAGCAGCACTACCGCCAGTTCAGATTGCCGAACGAGTCAATGAAGGAAGGTCATTCCACAGCAATGGACCAACAGATGCATAGGTGCAATGCTGGACAGTAGCAGTTTAAGAAAGAGGCACCAGAAAGTCATAACGGCCTAGAGAACGGAGAGGGCGACCAGAAGCAGCCATAAAATGCCACTGAATCAGGTCACAAAATGAGTCTGTACGGTCGTGCTTATTCAGCCTGCAATACATGGAGGTACTCCCAATAACAAATGGATTAATCAATACAGAATATATTGCCGGCTGAACAAGCATGACAATACAGACTCGTTTTGTGTACATATAAATGCTTTCTGTAAAGAATGATATACTGCATCCTTGCTACATAAATTCATAAAAGTAAATATCTCAAGTCCTCAGACTCAATTCAGCACACAGTGACATGTGCATTTTACACTGCTAAGCAACTGGACACTCTGGATTGATTGAGAAAATTAATTCAAAGCAGGTTGGCTGAAATTCAATAAGTCCAGGATAGTCATAGAAACTGAGTCGGTTGATAAGCATATATTACCTTTTAAAACAAAATCCCTTTGAGTCAGTCATGAACTCACCCAGTCAGCTTCATTTCATTTTTCATTGGTAAAGTTTCATAAATCAGTTCTTTAAGAGGTGCTCCCAATCCCAGAGCAGGTAAATGGACAGTAGGACGAGAGAAGGAAAGTCAGAGAAGGGCCTATCACTGAAAGGCCTGCAGTGCCTAGTAGATGGGGCTAAAGAGGCAGGAGCAAGGCTTAGCAAATAATGTCAAACTAATATTGGTTTATTTACCAGCTCTGACTCCAGGGGCAGCCCAGCAAACAGACCACTAAACCATCATCAACAACGCTACAAAGTGTGGCTGCAATAATACAATGATTTGCAGAAGTATAACTAACGTTGGCATTTCAGTGTCCGACTATATCTGTTACAAATGTATTAGTGCTGATTAAACAAGTTACAAGTGGCTCCATTGTACACAACACAGTTCTAAGGAACTGATTTGCAGAGCCTGTCACCTGTTGCACGCCTTCTCCACATCAGCGTAGGCTGTTTTGCGGGCATCAAGACCGCCATCTGAGGCTCCCTTGTCCTCTCGTCTCTTGCTAGCAGTGAGGGAGATGACACATACAACCTGTATGGTCATCGTTACAGATTCAGTCAAGACTCAAGATCTGCAACACAGACAGACAAACATTTTAACAATAACACAAAAGAAACATCAACAATATACAAAGAAAATGTAACAAATGGTCATCATGATGACATGGCTCTGTTAAGAATATAACAAATGGTCATCGTAATTACATTATTCTCATGGATCAGCTATGGAAAGTAGCTTTCAAGCAAATAGGTCATTATAATCACATGATCACTCACATGGCTCTGCTAATAAAATCACAGGTGGTCATTGTATTGAGTTTGGCTCATTAATCTGGCAATCGGTTTGTATAAACAAATACAACTGAACATCCTGCCCCCCCCTTGCAGTACAAATAATAAGTAAACAAGTAAACAACCATCCCTTAGCATCTTTGTGCTGTAAGACAATCTGTTCCTTCTTGACTTTCACTATCATGGTTCATGCTTTCGTTTGTTCTAGGATTGATTATTGCAATTCTTTACTGGTAGATCTTCCGAAACTGCGCCTGTCTCCATTGCAATCAGTCTTAAATACAGCTGCCCATTTGATTGCTCGCCTTCCACGTTTCGCTCACATCTCCAAATTCATGACTAAGCAGCTTCATTGGCTTCCTCTTACTGACCGTATTCAGTTTAAAATTCTCTCTCTTACCTACAAAGCTGTTTGTTTTGGGTCAAGCTCCGCGCTACCGCTGTGACCTGATTCAGCGGCCTGCTTCGGCTGCCTCTGATCGCCCTCTCTGTTCACTAGGACGCTTTGACCTTCTGGTGCCCCATTCTCGAACTGCTACTTCCCAGCATTGCACCTATGCATCTGTTGGTCCTATGCTATGGAATGACCTTCCTCCATTGACTCGTTCTGTGATCTTAACTAGCAGTATGACTATTTCTGCCCGCTGTCTTAAAAAATATCTTCTTACACGGGGCCCAACGCACTGGGAGCGCCACTGGTTAGCTCATCCACGCAGTATGCGTCTATTTACTAATACTGTATCCCGAATAAAATCATCCTAAGGGATATACAAAAATATAATTAAATTTTACAATAATTGTAATAAAGGCTTTCTTTTCTATAAATTAGGTCACATGATAGGTGAACCAATGAAAAATAAATACAAAGTTTTATAGTAAACATGGTCGAAAACGTGGTTCATCTAACAAGACGGGTGTTTATTGTTTGAGATCGACGATAGTTTCTCCGATGTAGACAATAATAATGATATCGAACTAAGCTAAGTTCTTTGTAGAATTGTTATGTCATAAAATGATGAAGTGATGGTAGCCAGAAAGTCATGCAGAACGACGGCGTGGAATGAAAACTCGCAAAGTGTGTAGCTTAGTATTTCATGATAGGTGAACCAATGAAAAATAAATACAAAGTTTTATAGTAAACATGGTCGAGAAACATGGCAGATCCAGTGCAAAAATTCCAATTTATTATACATCAGGAGCACTAAATAGCTTTCTATTATCATATATGCTTGTTATTATTTTTCATCAGAGTATATTAGGTCTTGTATATCGAGGCTATAACTCTCAATGCACCATGCCCTTGAGTTTATTATTGACACACAGAGAATAATACATCAAGCTTGCGCTTCATAAATACATCAGGAACAGTATTCTATAAAACTACAATTGCCTATTTTTATGTTTCATATATAAAAGAAGTTCTGCTGCTGGATTAATATACTTATAACTCTGACAAAAATCATGCATTAGAACCTATAGTCTATGTATACTTAACAAATATGCTAAAATGGTGCTATATAAATTTACCAGGTGTGTTATGGCACCCCATTTTACTAAACTGAAATGTGTTGACTTAGGTTTTTCAGAGAAAGAGAAGGACTTATGGATTAGCACAGTTATCAATCTTCTTGTAATTCATATGCAATATATTGCATAATGCCTAGAATTAAATACACAGTATAAGAAAGATTTTAACATTTTTATTCCACGGTAAAGGGATTAAGCTTATCCAGCAGTAAGCCATGGCCATGAAGCATCAACTAGCAACTTCATAATTTCTTAGACTCCGCACATGAGTGTACAGCTGTACATGACTTGCTCTCTTTCCATCACCGTCTGCCTTTTCAACTGACACTGACAATCAATGTAGTCAATCTTCAACTGATTAGCTAATGGGTGTAGGTTAACTTAAAATATCCACACAAATTACTTAATGGGTGGGGACTGAACCACCAACCTGATGACTGATAGCAGAGCATGAAATCCACTAGACTAAAGATCACATGTAAATGATACAGCATTCATGCTACATACTATATAAGTAATATTCAGTAAATATACACACATAATAACAGCTTTTACATTACTTGAACCCTCTGTTCCAAGCAAGTTTGTCTAAATATTGTATTACATCAAGTCATCCTATTTTCCTTACCAGTGTCACATAACTCCAGAACTTAATACATGCCATTCCTTTATAATCAATTCATTAATCAAATTCGTAGGACGTGCAAGGTCACGAAGGCATATCTAAGTCGGACATAAAGCCTCCAGGTGTAGATGCAGTTAGATATCCAAAAGGCTTGGATCAGATCAACATGCTAACTCAGCTCATGCTATGTTCCCTGAAGTCTAATGTTGTGATTAATTCGTGACAATCCGTCACTTAGTCATGCTCACATTTTTATTTCTTCTTGAATGGCATTACACAAAATCACATACATACACATACATACATTAGTGCAGCATATATTAAATCAGAATATAGCTTGAAATTTCTAATTAAACTTCCTTTTGATAAGGCCATTCAAATTTTTAAGCTTAGAAGTTTAATTGTATATCCCAAATACTTGCCAGCTTTCTGAGCAACATTGTAACCAAATTTCATAAAACTCTGAGCAAATTCCCAAAGCCGTTAGTTGCAGCTAGAATGCTAAATCCTCACAGACTGTATTTAAATACGCCTGAATAAAACTCACTCAGCTGAAAATGGGAGATCAAGTAAACTGAACACTGTAAACTGAAGTGCTTCTGAATCACTGTGTTGATTTTTATTCGACTGCTTATAAACTATGGCCTTCAAATCCCTATCATTATTGTTATCAATAATGTAGACAGAATCACACAATAAAGTAGACAGACGACCATTCAGAAGATATAATAATAAAAACACAGATGGCAGAAAGAATTCTAAACAAATTAATGAATGATACAATATACGAATGACTAAAGAAGCTAAATAGAAAAAATGGAAAAATCTAATTTGCATTTTAACAGTTTCATTATAACTCTTCAAAATGCGGTGCAGGTTCTTGTCAGAAATATACACAAGCTACTTACTTTCATATTTCGTCAAAATGAGAAACAATGAACACGTGAGTGAAAATGAGCCACATAAACAATTCATCAGTGAAATAAAAACAAGGTCAGAAACAACAAAGTGAGGAGTTCAAGTTACATAATTTTAGGTTCTTCATTGTCAAGATCAAAAACCTTCACCTAAACATCTGGCATGCACATAAAACTTGGCAATAGTTAAATGAATGCTATCACATGAATAAATGTGTAAGCTTGCGATCCTACTAAACTGTCACTTCTTCAGAATTCAACTTGAAATCAAATCCTTAACCGGGATAATTTATAATTCATTTGGTTAAATAAACTTAAAATGACAAAGTAGTAATTCTGGTGTAGTTGTCATGGGGCGCGGTAGTGTAGTGGTGAAGGTCGCCGCCTTGCAATCGAAGAGTTGCGGGTTCTAATCCCACCCGCCGCGTAAGAACCTTCAGCAAGTCCTTCACCTACAATTGCTCGTGGCGCTTCGGCATGTAAACTCCGACACACCTCCGGGCTGTAGTCATGAACGCTTCTGAGTAGAAGGAGACTTGAAGGGGCGGTATGGAAATGTGAATAAATAAATCAGACACAACAATACACAGCTGTGACAGCTCATGTAGCAGTTGTAGCCGCATCGGTATGTATGTATGTATGTATATAAACATTTGTATAGCGCCCTTCAAGTAACTCACAATGGCGGTAAGAGCGCAGGCGCGTATCAGGCGCTTCTGTGGACCCGGTTCGCTTACAGATGCTGTATAATTTAAGAGATTTAAATCTCGGGCTTGCACAGTCCGTGCTCCGGGACCTAAATGGCGTTGCGTACATTCAAACGGACGAGTTTGAGTGAAGGACCTCACCCAACCATTGAAAAATGAATAAGGTTGAGGTCATCGTTACCCCCAATATAGCAACAATGCCGCTGTTCCTGCTCCTCGTTTTATGCCTGCCTTCATTTATTAATGCATCTGTACTTCTTCCCTGCAACGACATATATGCAAAACAGCACAACTGTGAGAAACTGGTGCATGAGGAAGATAAACTAGGGTGGTAAAACAATCAGCAGCGTTGGTTTGACATTAGCAAAACAAAGGAGCGAAAGTGGGGTCAAAGTCGTTCAAAGCATGTCAAGTTCACTCTTAAGTGGAATTCCAGATAACCGCCTGTCCAGTCAAAACCATCTGCGCCATGAATGGCTGCACAACACCTCACATCTAGAATCCTTTGCAAACTAACACACCGTATTTGCGATTATAATATCAGAAATAGCACGATTATTGCAAAAATACCGCAATCTTGCAGATCACCCGGATCCTCGCACGGACAACACGGACCACCGCAGCTACTCTCCAGGTTATAAGTGTCCGGATCAAGTTCTAAATCCAGTACCGTTTAAAGAGTAACAAAGTTCGTCAGTAAAGAGCTACTGTCGAAACCGACTTTTTAAGTTTTTTCTTACGAATTATTAAGGTCCAATCAACTATTCAACGACGGCCATAGATCGTGACCATCATCAAGAACACCAATCAAGCATTGAGTAAATATTAACAAAGACCGAGCACTAGGTATTAAGGTCCTTGATGACGTCTCACGACAAAAATATTAACACGCGTCGGCGTGATTTAAATGCTAAAATAATCCAGTGCTAATTGTCTATTAAAATTAAACGACCCAACACGGGATTCATTAGGCATACAGCATGAGCTACTTTTTTTGACATTTCCAAGAATTTGATCAGGCACTTTTATTTAGTACGCTGTCGAGATTTCTTTCTTCTTATTTATTTATTTATTATTTATTTATTTGCTAGATTTATAAAGCGCGCAAGGTCACACCGAAATGTGAATCTGAGGCACGGATAGTCAGTCGCCAGGTGTAAGTGTAGTTTACTTCTCCAGATGCTTGAAAGCCAAGCAGAAATAGTGAGTTTTG
>JAQFXW010005317.1:0-10476 GCA_034693945.1 Dendrobaena attemsi
AGACATTCAGGTTGGGTGGTTTTTGAAAAGAGCAGTCTGCGGGCGTATACATTATAAAAGAACTGTTCTGCATCATTGATAGTTTTCTCAGTCCCATGGTCGAATTAGTTAAGAAAAGTATGTTTCCAGATATGAACATGACTTGGAATAGAATTTCACTAACTTTTATGAGAAATCTTGTTTTTGTTCTTGATCTTTAGGCCTTTAGGCTGGTAATTCAGTCTTGTAACAGCGATTTTCGTAATGAGCATGATTCAATTATTTAAGAAAAGTATGTTACCAAAAATGAACGGTATTTTTCATTTTTTGCTCCTAGTCTACCAAATTGAGTATTGGGGTACAATTTTGTCCTTTCTTTTACTATTTTACAACTGCACAAAACAGCTTTTACAACTGCACATTTGTGTACAGCTGCACGCTAAAAAGCCCTGAAAGATTCGGCGTCCATGGACGTCAATCAATTGTGAATGGACTCCGAAATTAACGATGCGTCCATTGAGTCCAAAATAAATTACCGCGGCGTCAAAATATCGTGCGTCTCATGATATTGCATTAGGAATGTCAAAAAAGTTTTCGCGCTCACTCGCGAATGTTCTCTTTAAGCTTCTTGACTAAAGGCAGGCACACTCTTCGCACAAAAATCACCTTTGGTCACTATCACCTTGCTACCGTATAAGCCTAAGGGACTCCAAAAATTGATGGTCGTGGAGTCCATGACTCCTCTCCATTTGACTTTGACTCCAAACTTTGCGTCCTGGTGCGTCCAGGACTCCGGAAATTCAGGCTTTAACGGAATCACTGTATACAGTGCTTCATAGGGTCAGATGAACTGCACCTGTTGGGAGGATCGCTCGCTGAGCGACTGACCCGTTTAGATGGCGCCACGTGTTGCAGCGGATGAGAACATCTGACGCCCTAAGTTATTGGATGATGATGATGTGTCGTCAATTGAGGAGATGCATGAGAGTCGATCTGCAGCTGCAGAAGCGATCGACGAATCATCGATTAGAACTCAGATTGGTCGCACCTGTCATCAGAAGGTGGGAACAGGAGGACGACAGAGACGAACGATTGGACAGACAGGCAGACAGCCTGCACGGAAACAAACAGAGATGTTTATTGACGATTATAGAATTATGGATGGACAATTTGGATATCTGTAGACGGAAAGAGCAATCGAGCAGGAGGCGGGCAATCAATTAATAACTACAGATGAGAATTAAATTACAGGAACGTTTAAATTGTGAACTCCTGCGATTATTCATGTCTATTGAATTTATCGAAAATAGTCATAAAGATTTCTAATATGACTGCTCTTTTTCTGATCATTCAATTGTCGGAATCAACTCCAACAAAATTGGTATTAGTTATTACGCGGTTTAGAGACATTTGCTTCTGGACCGTTACTAAACTGCAGCTTGCAATCTTGCCAATCAGCCTGAGGCCACGGTCGAGTAAGACCATGTTCATGCGATCTTCAGTCTAACTATGTCTCAGATGCCTTTAGGCCTGGAGGAGAGTGGGGGTAAGAACGGCCAGCGGGAATAAGTTACTCGAAACTTCGATCGGGCCTTTCATAAAGCATTGCGCTTGCGCAGAATTTGAACTGAGTAGGCCTAGGTTGAGAGGAATTTAAATTCTCGGCCGTGTCTATGCCCTAGGGAAGTAAGATTTGTTGAATTTACTTGCTCAGTTATTGCAGAAAGTAGCGAATTTGAGATTTCCATGAAATCTTCATAAGTTAGAATGGGTAGGAGTTATTTTGGATAAAAATCAACGCTATTGATAACAATAATTTTGAAATAGTTTTATGCCTAAGTTTCAACAAATTCACCAGATGTCACTAGTAAGAAGATTGGCCTAAAAGGACACTTTTGCGGCGTCGTGCCCCACAAGACTAATGGGGCAAGAATGGCTTTTTGAAGAACATGCATAAAAGTCGTTGTAGGCCCCTACCAAGAAATAGATGCATTCTGTTGGAAAACTTTATAGAAAAATTATAGGCTACTCTGCAATGTGCATCGCCACTTAGATGGTTTGTAACAGGACATTATTTAGGGCCTATATTCGTTCACTGACGTTATAGGCCTATAAGCTTATTCGTAATCGTAATCTCGAAACTTCTATAGCGCTCAGTGAGGCCAAGCGCAAAGCACCAGCCAATTCTCGAGCGCTGCGTCAAATCATAAGGGCTGTCCAGAGGAAAGTTTGTGGTGGTCAGAAGTCGGATTTCCAGGACGTCAAAGGACGGTTTTCTCTGAGGAGCAAGACAGACAGCCACAGGTTGATTAATCTCAAATTAATGGACACAGAATTAAGCAAACGGACGAACAGAAACAGACAGCAAGCCATACCGGCCCACATATTACATGTGTAGGCCTAAGTTTAGGCCTATAATCTACGCACATAATTATAGGCTATATAGGGCCTAGAAATGCGAAACTGAATTTTGTCAAAACATTCGTAATTTGATTAGTTCTAGGCAGCTACGTACGCCTACTGCGCTAGATGGGCCTAAGCCCTTATTACGCGCTCCTTAAAATTAATTAGCCTATAAATGCAAATATGGCCTATACCTTATACCGGTTATAGTTAGTCCTACATTAACTTCAATTCTTTCCTTTTTACCTTCCGTCTCGTAGTTTGCGATCTTCGGGTTTCAGTCACAAATTGACCCTCGATCGATAGGCCTACACCTATTATTATTATTACCGACAGTTTGGATGATGATTCTGCTCCGTTTTTGGATCATCTGTTTAACAGGTCACTTTCTGACGACAGAAAGGGCTCTTGTCTTTTCCTCGCTCAAGAAGCCCTATCGTTTCTTTCTAAGACTCTGGAGCACCTTGTCTCCCTTCAGCTCATTCCCTATCTGGAAAAATTGGGTCTCCTACCTGCAAACCACTGAAACCAGTCTGACTTTAGAACCCACCATTCTACTGAGACAGCCCTTCTCTCCCTGCGCTCTGAAATTTACTCTGCTGTTGATAGCATAGCATTGCTTTCTAAGGCGTCTATATTATAGGCTATTGGCCATAGAATTAGGCCCTATAGCTATGAGACAACAATAATGTTTGCCAGCAAAACTTGCCAAACAGGACTAATTTAAATTCACCAAAACGAATAATGGAAGGAAAAGTGTAAATTATACAATACTAAAATAAATGCACATTAGGCCTATACAACATTTTAATGAAGAAACTGTGCAGCTGAACTTCCTTAAGTGTTCATTGAGGTACATTGAAAAAGGCAAGTGACAGTAGCCAGGGTCGGATTAACCTCTCGGGGGGCCCATGCTAATTGTACTCGGGGACCCCATGCTCACTATTTTTGGGGCCCCCATGTCGAACTTAACACAGAAAAGGGGGTACCTTAATATAGTCCTATGTAGAAATCAACTTGTAGCCTAGTTAAAAACAAAGTGATTACTTTATTATTCCGTAATAATAGTTCAAGATTAAACCAGAGATATTCTGACACGTTGTTGCCAGAAAAAGTCGAGCCAAAAGAGACACACTTAGGCCTATTCCTTATGATTGGTTGCATGACTAACATTTAAGAGTTGCAATTTCTTAATGCAAATTCTTATTTAGCACCTGGTCCTTTTAAAAATATTTATATCATGTAATAAATGTTGTTATCTTTCTTCCCTCGGGAGGCACGTGGAGAAACGAGGGCGATGCCAGTGTTTTTTATCACAGCGTCGCTAAGCTGATAGTACTAGTCTGTATAAGTGTAGTCCTCTGACTCCTCTCATTAGATTCTATAGACATAAGCCTCGACTTAGTCCTGCATAGGCCTACAAATTCATTAGGTTTTCTTTTGTAATTAATGGCAGCAGGTCGATATAATTATAAGGTCGATATACTCGATATATATTATATATACAAGTTTGAAACCGTGACAATTATGCTTTTACCCGCTGACAGAATGCCTTGGGGCCGGCAATGTTTATGTAGGCCGAATCAGCGATCAACATTTGAAAAATGTGAGGCCACAAGTCAGACTTAGGCTACACAGAAAATATTATAGCATACTATAGAGTAGAGTAGCTACCAAGTTAAGTCAGCATCAGAAAGTGAACCTTGTTCCACATGCTTTCTTTCCTAGTGGCCACTAGCATTAGACATGCTCTTACAAACTGGGCCAACATGTAGAGTTTTGTAGACCTAGCCTAACCATTGAGCTCAAATTCTTACAAAATGTTTGCTTCCTGTTCAGTAGGTCTAAATATTTTTATAAAAATTTTCCACATAAATGAGAAAACATAGAATACTAGTAGACCACAATAGGCATATAATTCATTACTAGTTAAAATATATTTTCTATGTTCAATTCCTCGGAAATGTCATTCAATCTGGTTATAATATTGGCTTATCTGATAATCTCTCTGGTCACACATAAACTTACTTCACAAGTTGTAGTCTGCAGTTTTTACCATCAGAAATAGATGCATTCTGATGGCATAATCAATATGACATCTATTAACCTACCACACCCAAGACACACACACATGACCATAGGTTGCATAGTGCATACACATAGATATCCAGTTCACTTTTCTCTATGCCACTCTCTGCATGTGACAGAATCTGTGAAATAATAATAATAATAACGATACATAAACAGTTTACAATAAACCATCGACCACAATGAAGGAGACAAAGATTGTATCCTGGTTAGTGGTTACTCAAATAATGAGAACATGAATGTGATTTTCCAGACACTCCTAACACTTTAATGGCGAGTAGTATTGGCTTCCCAGTCGCATTTATGACACTCTAATCATTAAAGTAATGTCTGGAGAGGAATGTAGCCAGAATGCTCATCAATATCAACAGTGTAGTTACGAAACTAAGACAATGTCCAGTCTACTAACAGCCAGAACGCAACAGTAACAGTTTAGCCTCAGCGTTGATTCATCAGCTTGTCACCATTGTAAAGCATGCTGCGGTCAGTGCATGTATCAAAATAGAAAGAGTAGGTGGCTTTGACACAAACTCCTTTATAAATGTCTACTATTTTACCCACACTAAGGCTCGTTGCAGACATTGTTTAAGTGTAGAAAATTAAATGGCTAAGCCTTTGTATCTGCAAATGTTTTACTCACATTAAGTCTGATCTTAGTAGACATTGCTGTATGTGTAGACAATTAAAGTGGCCAAGTATGGTTTATTTACCCACAGATGTTCAACATCCAAAAAATTGTGTCAAACAGGCGCAAACTCATGGATAAAGTATATAGGAAAATGATGCAGGAGGATAACATCAAAATCGAAAATTTAGAGGCTGAGACTTCAATTGCAATTGCTCAATTACGATCTGCTTGAACTGTTCACGAATAACGTTGAACTCCATGATGCTTGATGGCTTCGAGCTGATCCAGAATTGATCGAATTCATAGAAGAGATGAACTGTTCAAAGATCACAGCATAAAAGTCATTATCGTAGATAATAAATGACCTAATAATCAATCATCAGACTTTTATCAAATTGATTCACAAATGCACTGACATGTGGAAGAGCCACAAAGTCCCTCATAAGTTCTTAGATGGAGCAAAGTTCCTCAGCTTCATTCTTAACGGGTTATTGCTGAACCCACTAGAAATAGCTGTGGAAACACTTCTCACAGAGATTTTCTGTTTCTTTAGGAAATCCAACTTACACGGAGCATCACAAATTGCTAAAATCTGTTGAATGATCCCTGATGTATCACAAAGCACAATCTGTAAACAGAAATTATGAAAGCAGCATTGTTATTACGAATACTTAGCACTAGAAATAAGGATGTTCACCATAAAAGAAGACTAGCAATGAAGGAAATAATATACGAAGGTGACGGAGTGAAAAGACAGACCATAGACAAGGTTGAAATCGTGCAGCTGCGGTTGGTTGTTGACAACAGCGTAGAAGTGAGTCTTCAGATGACCATCCTTCAGCAACTGGTAGGCCATGCTCGTCAGGTTTATACCGACTATCGCAAACGAATATCTACGCCACATAACAAATATTGAGGACGATTAGGTAGTGGTTCAAGGCAGGCTACTTATGCAAGGTAAAGTACTTGATCATCTATCAAATAATTTTTCAATAACACTATTCAGTCCTGTGTTGAGAGAGATATAGTTGAATTATGAAGCAATAGATTAATCAGATTCAACAGATTTCAAAGCACAAAACATTCTTGCTTCCTTACCCGTACTGAGGATGGGCACAATGAGACAGCAGACTTCGGGCAATGTCGCCGTAACGAGTCGAGAAAAACCTTTAATAACATCACATCATCAGCCACTGGCAACAGCATTTTTACTACAAAATTACTAATATGACTACTAGTACTGCTATTATTAATAGCATCAATAAAATGTAAAGTAAAAATATACTAGGGGTCATTGAATAATTATGTAATGCGAAAAATGGCCGTTCTTGTACCCATCCACCCACCCTACAGAGCTTCGTAACTTTTCAATAGACCATCCATCTACCTCGGCTTAGCGTCATTTTTGCTTCTATTTGTCCAGATATGTTAGAGAGTGATTCTCAAAGTGGTGGTCTGCGGAGTACTGATCACCGGTCCATGGAGAAGAATCCAATAAAATTGAAATTATTCTAACTATCTTACAAAATTTATTCAAACCCCTGTCTCAGTATTTGAAATTGTTGTCCAGAATTAATTCAATTCCTGTCTCAAAATTGTAAGTGCTAGATTTTGTAATGATGACACGAAACAGTCAAAATTGATCTTATTAGTGTGTCAGTAGCAATGTCTTTGCAGATCTACTTAATATAACAAAATTAAATTCACTACTAATCTAGTTTGAAACTTTAAGTTAAACTTTCCAAATATAATAAAATGAGAATTAAATTGAGAAATGAATTAAACGATGTTAGAGATCTATGTCTTAATGATAGAAAGAACTCCCTAATTATAAATAACCTTATAATAATAATTATTATAATAATATAATAGATCGCTTTTGTTTGCACTCGCTATTTAGACTAGCGGTCCGCAGCTCAAAAGATGCTGTTGCCGGTCCGTGGTCTGCAGAAGTTTGAGAACCACTGTGTTAAAGCATAATTATGTATTCACTAGATCTCGGAAAATATCTGGCATAGTTATTATGATGATCGACATATTAAAACACAATGCTGTATCACCACTGTTCTATGTCAGCATCAATGTATATAGCGCATTTCTCTAAAGTGTTTTTCTATGTTCAATTAAATTTATTTATAACTTAACTATTGGTAAAAGCGTTACACAAAGTTCGATTCCACACACATAACATTTAATAATTTTCAAGGACCTCATACACCCATCCTGAGCATGACATAATTATGCAATATTATATTGCATTTCGCCTATGTATTTCGCCAGAACGAATAATGGAAGAAAAAATGTAAATACAATACTAGAACAAATACACATTATACAGTATTTTAATGAAGAAACTGTTCAGCTGAACTTCCTTAAAAGTGTTGATTGAGGTACATTGAAAAATGCAAGTCGTGGTCTACTGGTCTCCCACTGCATCACTGCTGTTACCCGTTCTGACAGGATTATTGCAACATGCATTTTGGCTGCCAAGAGTAGGTTCTTCAGAGCGATTGAGAGATGGAAGACAGAGAGTGAAACAGAAGGTTTGAAGAAAATAGTGAATTTGGTTGGTTGGAGCAAAAGAGCGAAATGGAGGGAGAATGAATGAAACGGAGACTGTGAAAAGAAGGGTTGGAGGAAGAGAGTAAAATGGAGTATTGGAGGAAGGTGTTAAAATGGAGGAATGGAGGGAGTGAAATGGAAGGTTGGAGGAAGAGGTTAAAATGGAGGGTTGGAGGAAGAGAATGAAATGGAAGGTTGAAGGAAGAGGGTAATATGGAGGGTTGGAGAAGAAGTATAAATGGAGAGTTGGGGAAGAGGCTGAAACAGAGGCTTGGAGGAAGAGGTTGAAATGGAGGAAGGGGTTCAAATCGGGGATGATGCTAGACACTAGAGGAAAGTTCGCTCCTTTTAACACTTTCATTTTTTTATATAATGCCTTTAACTGATCTTCTCACTAATAGCAAGATTTTGTAAGCAAATTGACTCTGATCGAATTGACAGATATACTCTATACCTTTTCTTAATCGATAAAAAGACATTTAAAACAAATTTGAAAACAAATTTTATAATTGTTTTCAATCTGTACTACCACAGGCAATAATCCAACATCACCATAAGAATCCTGTATTAAACTTTCACAGCAACATTTCCTGCATTATGCACTATGCAGTGTACTTGATTAAGAATTCATTTACTTACACAAGGTTCTTGAGCCCCAGAAGACCCATTCCTCGAAAGTCGGTTGCAGGATCATCCCCTTGGAAACCAATATCTCCCCACTGTTGACTGATGCGTGACTCAAGTCGAATATCTGGCTTCAGTGAATTCCACAACTAAGACAACACAAACTGTTCAGTTCAACAATTTATCAATAATTATCTCTCATACGACGAACACTCATCTTACAATTTGCACTCGTTTACATTCACACTCATTAATATGCATTCACTAATGTTTATACTAACTGACATTGCACTGGAGCAGAAGACAGCGCTGGGACAAAGTTGAAAAGTATGTGGATTGTAAAACCTCACTCTGGTGCCATGCATCCTTAAAAAAATTTGCAATAAAGAGCCATGCAAATTATGCAATTGGCATTGCAGAGTGTGGTACATACAGTGTGTAGTATGATTAATTCAAGTTAACTAACTAGTAACTACACTTCATTCTAATACCCAATATTTACTTACTTACCAGCTCAGGTACAGTTTGAGGAAAAGTGCAGCAGTGTGCAAATGACTATTTCTAAACCGATGCCGATTAGTTCCATAATCGGCCCGATATCGATGTTAGCATCAGTTCTGTTCTAGTCCACTTTCATAAATTTCTGTTACCAACTTTCCATGCAACAATTTTGTCAGTGTTCAAGCTATCTCAGAATATAATTAATTTCACTATTACAAAATATTGAAAAGTGTCAACTCAAACTGAGGTTTGGTTGAACACTACACAACCTAGTCTGACTTTGATGCAAGTTAAATAGGCTGCATCTGACACAGGCAATTGTTGAGCAGACTTCACAATTGAACTAACCTGCATAAGAAGTGATTCATGTTCCAAGTTGGCAGAGGAGTAGTTTGTCTGTCTCAGAACTTCAACTTCATTGTACAATTGATGATATCCAGTTATTTGATTCAAACTACTCTTCAGACGGTCTGAAAATCTTCAAGAGAATTAAACGTGTGTAATACTATTATCTCTTTGGAGACGATACAATGCCAATTAGTCATGCATAAAAACAATATAAGGAGCAGAAAAGCAATTTCTAAACACAAGTAACAAAGCAATTTTTACAGCCTTGTAATAGTTTAATTCTGATGTTCTGTCCTATATAAATTTGCCTTGTAATAAGGGCAAACTTTACACCCACAAACTTAAAAGGCAATTTTAAAAGTCGTATACTAAAAATTAGCAGTGATATTTTCGTTAATGAGAATTAGAATTAGAAGTAAAATTAAAATGATTTCGTTAACAAGAACTAGAAGTAAAAGTAGGAATTATTTTACCTCCAAGAAGTAAATTAGGAATTGAATTAGGATTATTTGCTGAAGTAAAATTAAGAACAAAATTAGAAATTATTTTCAGAAGTAAAATCACTTTACTTCTTGCGGTGCTTAAAGTCAAAGTGAAACTCAAAGTAAAATCGAACGCGATACAGTCATTATCTATTTCAAAATATTACGGAACCGTGCATCCCATTTTCGAAGTTATTGCCCTCTGATTTTCATTTGTGAGTTTCATAGCTCTCAAGCGGCCATGGAAACGAGTAAAATTTCATGTGGTATAGTCATCGATATCTATAGCCAGTCTACGAGTACTATTCTTGATATAACTATACGATCTTTGGTCTTCGTTTTTAAACATAGTGTCTGTACTCAGCAGTATTCCTACAAGACGCTGATTCAAATGATTCAATGCCTGGCCTGGCAGGCCACAGTAAGACTGCAGTGAACGAAATGTTGACTGAGATAGGTGCGTAATTTTTAGATTGCGAAATCATAATTTCCAAATTTATAGAGCGCCACTCTACTTGCGAATGCGAAGTGTAGCCTATACTTAGAGGGTGCCAGTAAATTCTCACGCACTGCGTCAAGTGAGAAGGGCTATCCAAAGGCAAGTCCGTGGTGGGCAGGGTCAGTTTCCTGGAGGCCAGAGGAGGCAGAACAGCTGTTAATGTAGGTTGAATGTTGAACAGCTGCTAGATGTAGGCCTACTTGAGTGTCATCCCACAGCAATAGCTCTTACTACCAAATTTAATGACCATTATGATCTGCATCAGTGCTTTGAATTCATAACGAAACCAAAATCTGAGTACTTTAATCTGCTTCCAGTGGCTGAATGTTTCATATCTAGATCCAACTTTGGCTCCTCTTTTC
>JAQFXW010005318.1:0-10475 GCA_034693945.1 Dendrobaena attemsi
CCTACGTATGTATGTGTGCATTGCTTGGGTCCAAGAAATTGACCCCTTACGTCTTTTGCTAATATATTAGTCATAAGTAAGAATTATTACATCAAATTCTACAGACTGAGAGGTACTTTATATTTAGCCTACGTGTAACAGCCACTGAGCCACATTTCAACGAAATATTTCAAGCAGAACAAACGTTATACGACTTATAATGAGAGCACCTCCGTTTAATTGATGGCTAAAAAAAAGAGTAGGCCTAACAGGTTTTTGTCAATAAAAATTATTAAAGCCAAAAGCAAAAATTGTCACGAAATTAGAGATATTTAGGCTTAGAGGTCATCCATATTTAGGTCTACACTTTGCGGACAAATCTCATCGAAATGTTTCTAGCCCAACAAAAGTTACAACACTTCTAGCGAGTCCGTCTCTTGCTTTCTGAAGCGATTTCGCGCATTCATAGAAGCTAAAGGCGGACAGTTTGACTACAAACTGTAATTTTTATTACATTGCCTGCTATTTAGCTATAACTTTCATGAATGTCATTTACATTGTTTGAATATTGTTAAAATAATAAAAACAATTCTAGGGTCTTCCATTTTTAAGCCTCACGGTGTATAGGCCTATAGCTATACACTGTTCATGAATTTTGCGATTCAGGTCTACATAATATAAATTTTCATTAACAATTGAATTTATTAGTTAGAAAACTTCAACTCCATTTGAGTGTAACAATAAAAAATCTTTACATCGCCAGTAAGCCTATGTCATGCAGTCTCCTACATGTAGCTTGACCTCATGCGAAAAATCGATATAGGCCTAATGCGATTATTCCTTCATTCCTTCAGTCTGTTCGTTCTTTCATCCGTTTGTTGTCCCTCCAGGACATCGCCTCAGAGCAGTCTTTAGAGGTCTTATGTTAAATTGAAACTGGCATTGCCAGCTCTATACGACTACTTATTATCATCGGCCATTGCTAAGCAAATTACGACGAAGCCGCAAAGGAAATGACGAATCGAAGAACTAAACGACCGCGATAGTTAATGACTATTCTATCGATCGATGAAGTCACCGGAACGTCACGTGATTTCGTCTCTCACTTCCATTGGATGGAGCGTCACGTGATTACGTTCGCCGCTCCCATTTGACGGAGCGGATCACCGGGCTGTGACGAAAGAGTCGACGCTTATCTGCGTCTCAACTGACCAATCTCCTCTCGGACCCCGATCGGGTTATTGATTAGTGAACGATCCCCTGACGTTCTCTGTCGTCATCAGACCAATATGGCGGAAGTCGGTCGGTTCGTAGTACTTCCGGTTGACGATTGTAACTCATCTGAAGAAATTTTCATTCATTTTCACGAAGATTGAATAACTGCTCCAAAAGCAAAGGCCACGCTGAATTATTTAGTTCTGGTTATTTCTCTAAGTGCATCCAACAGTCTGTTTGTATTAATTTAATATCAGAGAAAGCGACGGAGTGTCATCGTTCCTGCTTTGTGTCATTCAATTCTTTAGATTCCTGCGTTTGTTTTGCTGTCCTCCAGCGCCAAGGTCACAATATGATAGCTTAATGAATCGTGCAACGCAAGCTGTTTGGACATCGAATAAAGAAAATGCTTTCATCCAATTCAATTAACGCATAAAATCGAAGTCAAGAATAATACTACCTCAATCTCAATTAAGTAGTCCGTAAGACTGGTTGGTACATTTGGTCGAATCTCGGAATCTCAAACATAAACTAGACTTTACATGATAGGCTACCTGTATGCCTAATAAGGTTTCATTGCAATATTTAACAACGCTACTCAGACTGAGTGATGATTTACATTATTCCAGCCTATCTTGTAATTCCTTCCAGTGTTTATCGGGTTCTCGCGTCCTCATCGATCTTTTCCTCTTCACTCGTTGAATGCGTACTATAGGGAGACTGTATGCCCCTATATCCGTATAAGTACAATGCTCATTCCTTCCTATGGCTTTTTCCTCACTCCAGCGACCCAGAGGGCATAGTAGGTCAGGGCGGCGTGTGTTGCTGACATGGAAACGTTTTCTGTCGGACGCCAGATGGCAGGAGACGACTGCTTTATTGTGCGCTTTAATGGCGCAGCGATAAATGACCGAGTCGTCCTCGTCCTCGTCGTCCTTATCCCTTAGAACGTGTCATAAATCCGGACCGGATATCCGGAGCAAGGTGCAAATGACTCTGGTCGAGAACAGAGCGATGACTTTGTCAGCAGAGCAACGGGAATTAACCAGGGTTCTCGTCGTGAAGGCGAAACTGTCCGACTAATGATGGCCGGTCTATCTCTGTTTGTTTGTGTCTCTATGCCTCGGCTTGTACGTGTGTCTGTATGTCTGTCCTGCTGTGTTCTTAATGTCTGTTTCCGTTTGGCCTGTTCTCGTGTTCCACCGTCTTTCCGTACAGACGTGTCTTTTTCGCTAACCTGGGTGGTCATTTATTAGGCCTATATAATTATGGTCTATCTTTGTGCATGTCTGACTGAATGTCTATAGGCCTAAGCTTATGCTTCATGCGGCCATGTATGCGTAGAGTAATTAATTAGCTAGTTAAATCCAATTAACCACTGATGCTGGTTTGTACGTGTGTCTGTACAAACCAGCATCAGTGGTTAATTGTCTGTCTGTCTGTCTGCCTGTTTCTTATCTCTTAAACTGCGCTGAGCCATTGGCAGCGTGCGATTTGTCTCTTATCGCCGACAATTGGGCAATTTGCATGTAATCTGCGTAACCGATTTTTCAAGTGTAATTCGCTGTTCCCGTCTCTGCAAGTTCCTACTTTCAACACAGGAGCCAAGTCATCTGAAGAGATTAGCAGCAACGAAGAAGGACCGGAGGAAGAGAGATCGCTCGGCAAACGCTGTTTCTAGACGCTGGCAAAACAATGGAGCATTTAGTCAGGTCTTGACTACTAGAAGTCGCTGTGAATGAACGAGGAGGACATATTTGGAGATGGATGGCGGCTGAGTCTTTCATTCGGTCCGGAGGTCATGTTGTCAGAGGGATTTCGAATGGCCGTGTATGGGCCTAGGGCCGAGGCCTATACCTCCTCAGAAGGAGGAATCTATAGATGCAATGATGAATGGCTGCAGCAGCTGCTGCTGTCGTTGGCCACGTCTTACGACAGGAAACTGTTGCAGAGGAGGATCTCGGGAGTTCCGACTAAAAGAACCAATACGAATTGGGAACGGACTCGATGAGTGTGTATAGGAGAAAATCTGGGACAATACTTGTGTAGATCGATTTGTCTATAGCGACGATATATGGCTTCGACCCTTTTCATTACATGTGCAATGAATTGATCCGGTGAGATCCTTCACCACCGCTCGCCCGTTTGAATGAACGCCACGCCATTGGGACCGCCTCTGAGTAGTAGTGGTCTGTAGGATGCAGTATAGAAATACACAGATACAATACAATACAATATGCACAGTTCCACACAGATGGAACATGTTAGCCCGCAGGTTGAAATCTCTTTCATATTAGCCAGCCATCGACGAAATGTCTGTAGACGAGTTGTCGCGGTACATCTTTTCAGGTAACTTTTTGCTAACAAAATTTGCATTTATAATACCACTTCTTGTGCTTGTACAGTCATCTGAGCATTTTACTCTCGGTCCGCGCTGAGTGTCCGCCGGCGCCGGGGCTCGAAGCGCGGTTGATGAAACAACCGGCCGGCTCGCTCCCGATGTAGCTAACCGAGCTGTGGCTTTCTTGCAGATAACTGTGAGAGGACTTGCACTGGACTCCTACCAAATATGTGTGTAGGCTACAGTGTGTGAATTTTATTAAAACGTTCAAGGACATTTCTAATGTACTAAGCAAATTGTTGCTTGCTTATCTCTTCGTTTTCCTGTCGTCCCTTGTCGATTAAATAGTTGCTGAATTGCACTCAGCAGTGCTGTTTAGCGTCAATACAATTCGCCAGAAAAGTCATCTGAGCATTTTACTCTCGGTAGTAATTTTACCAACTAATTTAACCAATCGGAGCCAACGTTGTTTACAACTTACATTAAATAATGGACTTGCATAATTTACATGACACACGCGTAATACGTTTAGACATAATTGCAGTCTATCGTGGTCCTATTCATTTTTAGTGGCTTCCCTAAGTTCCCTTAATGCCTGTATGCAATATTTATTTATTTATTCACACATTTCTATACCGCCCCTTAAAGTCTCCTACTACTCCCGATTATAGCCCAGAGGTGTGTGGAGTTTACACGCCGAAGCGCCACGAGCAACTGTGATTGAAGGACTTTCTCAAGATCCTTACGTGGCGGGTGGGATTCGAACCTGCAACCCTCCGGATGCAAGGCGGCGACCTTCACCACTACACTACCGCGTCCCACACAATAGTGTATAGGGCTATAAAGTTTTCCCTTTTGCTTCCCTTGTCTTCTCATTTGCATATAATCTTCTAATCCATTTCTTCTGCCCATCTTCTTCCAACTCGGTTCCATCTATCCTTTGCACTAATTCTTTCTTAATTCTACACGACCCTCTTTACTTCGTTTCCCCACACGACTCCTCTCATCCCCCCCTTTCTGCCACCGAGCGAATGCAGCTCTCGACCGCAGAACTGGCTTCATATAAAGTAACTGTTCTCTTTTCGTTTAATGCTTCCTCTCCGCATCTCTCTCTCTATCTTCTCCATCTTCCCTTTTCCTTCTTCCCTTCTATTGTCTGCCTCCCTCTCTCCGTCCTCTGACAACACCTCTGGGAATTCACATCTGCATGTCGACGACGTCTGTCTACCCCCTTCATCGTCGTCATGTTTGATTTATGGTCGTGTGTACAATTGGCTCCTGGGAATACTGGCTGCACTGCTTCTGTTGGGCTCAGCAGAGTGTGAGTTACATACTGCGAGCCTGGATTAAACGGCGGTTGTTGGTCCGTCCGTCCGTCCGTTCTATTCCCTTTTCCCTCTTGACTATAAGACTCTCTCTGCCTTGTCTCAAGTCGTCAAGAAAACGTCAGACAGAAATAACCGACAAAAATCGAGCTACATAAATTGATCGATATGTCGATCCAGGAAAGTGCAAACGCGTGCAATCAGCCTTTCGCCAAGTGGAGTAGTAAATGAGGCGCCTTGGCGTGTTAACTCTAGGTAAAACTTAACTTCTCGCCAGGTGATGTAATAAATGAGGCGTTTTAGCGTGTTAACTCTAGGTGAAACTCAACCTTCTTTCACCAGGTGGAGTAGCAAATGAGGCGCTTCGGCGTGTTAACTCCGGCTCAGCATCGGTGCTGTAGTCGGGAGTATCTCTGAATAGTTCACACTACGATAAGCATTAAGCACATTTTGAATATTTGAATACAATACAATAGATATGCAACGTAATGTACTTCAACCCAAGCAACTTTTGACGTCGCTACCCCATATACTTGTACATCGAAGACGTTAGGAGCTTATTTTCTTCGACAATCGCAGCTTCCGCTTTCACAATTAACCATTCGGACTTTTACATTACTCTATCGATGTAATCCACCTGGAAATGGTCATACTCCCATTCTTTAAAATAAGTCTGATCCAGTACAAGACAATAATACATCTAACCAATCTGCTAAAGTGTCCAATCTGTATGTATGTATGTATGTATGTATGTGTGTATTTCTATACCGCCTCTTACAGTCCACTACTATTCAGAGGCGGTCCCGACTACAACCCGAGGGTGTGTCGGAGTTTTACACGCCAAAGCGCTTCAGCAATTGTGAGTGAAGGACTTGCTAAAGGTCCTTCCTTACGCGGTGGGCGGGATTCGAACCTACAACCTTTCGGTTGCGAGGCGGCGACCTTCACCACTACACTACCGTGCAACGTCCCTTCAAACGGATGAGCGGTAGTGAAGGATCTCACCCATGGGGTTGAGGCCATACATGTAGACAGCCCCTATAGAAAAATCGATTTACCTTTACCTTTTACCTTTTAGTTCTCAACCTTTTTGGACTCAAGGACAACTCTTTTTGAGAGCAGGGACATTTTGCATGTTTTGGGTTCAATACAGAATAATATTATAATGGTTAGGGTGGTAATGGTTAGGGTTATGTGCACACATGCATGCAATGGCATATATACATTGTTAGGTCCTAAAGGTTCAAGGCTCTATTCTAATTAGTCTAGGTTATATTCCATGATTCTACGCTCTAACAAAACAAGCTTAATTACAGAATACATGAAAATAATTAAAGAACGATACAGAATCTTACTGATCTACAGCAAGAAGAAGCGCTGGTCCGTTGACTGTTTCACGGAAGACCAACGACATGTCCCTTTATAGACGCGTGTAGGCCTAATCCCAAACATGCCTAAATCTGGAGACCATCCCATCGCGATCACCGAAGCGTATCGGTAGACTGTTAGGAACGGACCAGTTTGACTAGCTCTTAGCACCCAATGCTGGCCAGGTCCTAACACTGCGAACAGACGCGTGCACTTTGAACTATAGGCCTACTATAAGTCTCACTAATAAACGAAATACAGAAGCTAAGCTTACGTTAGAGTGTAGATACTATAGATCTATTATAGTTTCTTACACAAGGCGTGTATAACACATGTATAATTGTATATTGTATATTTATATCAATTTCGAAACTGTTATTGGAAATTGCCATGTTAGGTCCATTGCTCGATGATAAAGTAATCAGCGATGCACTTTCAACGCTATAGCCTAGATATAAATGGTGTACTTTCTTATTGTTAAAACGACCAGAACTGTTACGTTTGCAGTTTGCAGTGAGCGTTCACATTACTGGATATATATCTAGGTGACCAGTTTGCAGTCGCGCACTCACGTACAGCCAAAAAGCAACCGTTGTGAGCTGACACAATATTTGTCCTGCTAAATATCCATGGCTACTGAGCCAAACGACAGACAATGAGACAATGCATCGTCTGCGACAAAAGCACTTCCACTACATTATAAACATACATGTTCACATTCTGCAAACGATAAAACACCGACACGCAGTTGGCATGCAGTTGATGAAATTGGTCTCTATTAGACTGTCGAAGAAAGTCGTTGAAGCGAATGCAGACATTCCTTTGATCGCAGGGGTCTTATACGTGTTTGACGACGACCGATGACACTCGTCTGTTCAATCCAAAGACAATTCTAATTCGTAACTCAGCAAATTTCAGAGTCTCCGGTGGTTCACCACATAATATGGTGTGTTGTTCCGAGACGCAAGTGTCTGACTGCCGGTAAACACCAACAGATTAGAATATCTCATATTATGAGTCATGCTGCTGGTGGATGTTGCCTTCCTTAGACTTCTGAAGTCTACATTGTCTTGGTTGTATTGGAAGAGCCTCTGAGTAGATTTCTTGAAGAGGCGCTATACAAATTCTTGAAATGAACGAATGAAAGTTCAGTGGCGGCGATGACATGAGACAAACCTAAATATTGATTACTGGTATACATTTATACGTTAGCCGAAGGGAAACGCAATCAAAAGATCACGACATTTGGCAAGCACAATGAAAAGGCTATCACCCTTGCAATCATATCGTGTAAGACCCAGTCATATCGTATCTTTTCCGTAAATTTATGACTCAGCGTTCGATTGTCAACTCCTTGAAGTCTTATCTCTTTTTCTCGGAGTCATCGCGCCATAAGCGCTTCTGAGTAGACTTGCTCTGAAAGATGCTCTATATGCAAAAGTTCTAATAGAATACAATACACAATTATGATTATGGATCATATGACGGAGGATGTAGCTTTTCGATGCGTTGGCGGCGGTGGCTCCTTCGGGTCGTAACTTAGAGCTTGACGACCGAACGCAGCCGACAGCGAACGATGCGATCCGAAGTATATAAAATGTATAATTGTATATATAGTTATATATACATGTATATATATATATATATGCATACAGCAGCACCGACGACTGTCGATGTTCTGTTAACTCGCTGTGGCAGTGGTGGTCCATGCAAGCAGACGCCTACGGTTCCTTGACAGGGCGTTTCGCTTGACCATCGTCCAGTCGACTAAGGTCGCATGACGACAACGCATGCGAGAGAGAGACAGACAGACAAAGAGAAAGAGAGAGAACGCCATCGTTATACAGGTTAGAGTAGACACTGATCAGATTTCGATCGGTTGTTAGAAGGCGACAAGTGGAATGATCTTAATAAGTAAGAATCTAAAAATAGTCAGATCCAGATCGAGTATATACCCATCTGTCTGTTTTAACATTTACTGCATTTATCTTTAAACGCGATGACATTAAAATTTTGTCTATACCTATGTTTACACATTTAAAAGTATGGAAAACGGTAGTACCAGAATCTGAGACTCGGAATTGGTCTACTTGTCAGGATTTCAGTTAAAGATATTAATACTATCACTCTCCTGGAATATCTCTTGGAAAATAAACAGATTCCATGATGGTAAGAAGGTCTGATAAATGTATCTCGTCACTTAGTTGAAAAGTTTACTATAGGAGAATTGAAGAACTCTGCAGACGATTCAACAGAAGAAATTCTTTACAGCATAAGGTAAGACAGGGAATCACATATGCATATAATATGCAGTATTATGCACTTTTCTTAGATTGCAGTTCGTGGGTAACTTTTTCCAAAACGTTTAGCTGCAAATGTCATTCTGTATTGTAATGAATATGCTCGATATGAATCTCGTAATAAATATTGGTCAGGTTACATGCCATTTCGCTAATCAATATCGGTTAGGCCTACTTTGCATTGCAATCAGTTCTCAATTGAAGCGTTCTTAAAATATTTTGTCACCTGGCAACATTGTTATAGGCTATACAGTATACATGTATGTTCGGCATAGGCCTGATTATGAAAAGAGTTGACAAAGCGCAAACCGCTATGTAGATATACAAAATGTGAGAAATATACAAATCTAAATCTGCCACTGATTTGCGCGCATGCATAGGAACTTGGTAAAGAATTCTAACTTTTATGTCTAATCAAGAGAGCGCCAAAGCGATGTAAGAAATAATACACGGATAGTGGGATATGATAAAAATATCGCATAGAATGATTTTGATGTTGTCTAAAGTAAGGTTCAAATAGTCCAAGAAAATCAAGAGGCAACAGTTGGGTAGGTTTAATAACGTTGAAATGCTGAGAGTTGCACCAAGTATTGAAGTTATAGAGATGAAGTGGAAATGCGAGCGCTTGTAGAGAAAGATTACACATCCAATTCGACCCACTAACAGAGGTTCCGTTCCTGTAGGAAGAAAAATGAGAAAAGCATGTCTGAGAAAGCTGAAACCAGGTTTTGTCAAACGACAAAAAACCACTTTGATATGATTGAGTAACATAATTAAGAAGTAAGCTTAATTGGAGTTTGTTCTCGATACCGAAAACGTAAATAAAATTATAATTATAAGAAAATCAATGGTATTAATTTTTATTAAAGACCAAAGATGACAATGAGGCAACAACTTCTTCGCATAGGGAGAGAGAATTTCTACTCACATGCACAGTGAATTGCTGGGCTGAGCACCCCGTATACAAGAATTAGAACTACCTATGTATATGCGGGAGAAATGCTAAAGAAGCCGAGAATGGAAAATTATGGCAATAATGATGGGATTAGACCAAAAAACAACCAGAAATGTGCGGCGAAAGCTTAAAAGGAATCAGAATTTTATGCGTCAAAATTAATAAATTTCACTTAGGGTTCTTTCATAAAAGCGTCTAAGTGAGAGAAAAATAACGAAAATCTGATCAACTTCTGGGAACATCATTTCAATGCATTTAACAAGGACTGTGTCTCTGCCGATGCTATATTTTCTGAAGATTATTATGTCAAAGACAAACGCAAGAGACTGACACATCATCTACAGAGCTGTAAGAAATAATATATGTTTTCTGGTGATAAAAACAAATCCCAAACGGACCGAAACAGGTTGCAGAGAGACGACAAGGGATCGACAGACACGTATGCACGCATACAAAAGCGACCAGATGTAGACGGAGAAAGAGGCACAAGTAATTAGTTTAGTAAGGTGAACGTGGACAAAGTCCAGCCCGCTCTGCAGAGGCGGTGGCTGCGGCGGCGGCGGTCAGAGGCTGCGGCGTCGTTGCACGAGATCCTATTTGCGGCGAACAACTGCAGCTACGGACTGCGATGGAATCAATGCATTGGTCGTCGTCTTCGTCTTTTCGTCTATGTCTTGTTAGGCGTCTTGTGTAGTTGCGATCAGATCAATCATCAAGGATTAAGGTACGATTAGACTAGACCGACTCCGCTACCCAAAGACCGACCGACCGACCGACCGACCGTAGACGAATGAGTGTGTGTGTGCCGAGTCGCTCCGGAACAACGAGAATGCTGACATGGAGAACTAATGCAGCAGCCCTCGCAGAAACAACGCCCACTCAGCAACACTAAAGCTATAATTACACGCACTACCCACATACTGTGTGACCTACACACACACACACACACACACACACCTACACACACACACACACACACACACACACACACA
>JAQFXW010005319.1:0-10475 GCA_034693945.1 Dendrobaena attemsi
GGTCAGGCAGGATGTTCTATGTTATGACGGCAGAGGATATGAGAGACGTTGGAATTCGATGTGTTAGGATAGGATACGATAGGTATAGGTAATTATAAATTATTATACATTATAATTATACATGACCTAATTATACATGACCTTATTATCCAGGCTATGTTGAGTTAGGATAATTATGCCAGGATTTTATATGATAGGGTACAAAGGTCATACTGTATACCCGGTACATGACCTTAGAATGCGCTATGTTAGGATAAGATATACGTCACGGTTCGATATGACACGTTGGGGACACGGTGGTTGAGTGGTTAGAGCGCTGCATAACGTTATGGCAGCAGAGAGTATGGATTCGAACCTCGTCTGACGTGGTAACTACAGTGCCTGTAGGAACCTTGAGCAAGTTTTTCACTCAGATGTTCTGTAATACAGTTGCTCTGCACCATCTATCGTATATGGTATAATGCGAGCACTTCTGAGCTTTGGAATTGGAAATATCAGAATAAAACTGTCGTGTATTGTACATGCACAAAACCTCACCTCTTGCTGTTCCCCACTTGTCTTCCATTCACAACTGAACACATTACTCTTTCACCAATCCTATCCAGATTCCCCCTCTTCTCTTCATGCACCTTCATCAGCGTCTAAACTATAAGCATCACCCGCCTTAGCCGTATATGTCTGTCTTCCTGGATCTTGAATCTCTGCCTTACAATTCCGATTTGACTAAGCGCCTGTGAATAAGCTGGTTCCCCGACTACGCTTTTGTTGGCGCTATAGAAGTTTTGAGTAACGATTACGATTACATATTTAATAGGATAGATATATGTTAGGAGATGATATCTTATGGGGCTGTGTAGTGTAGTGGTGAAAGTCGTTGCCTTGCAACCGAATGGTTGCAGGTTCGAATCTCACCCGCCGCGTATGGACCTTTAGCAAGTCCTTCACTCACATTAGTTGCTTAAGCGCTTCGGCGTGTAAAACTCCGACGCACCTGCGGGATGTAGTCGGGACCGCCTTTGAGTAAAAAGGTGGTACAGAAATACAGAAATACAATACAATACATACAATCCTAGGAGAAGATATTGTAGGGTAGGCCTATACAGGATCTAATAATATTGAAAGTGTCAATACAGCGGCTGCTTGACAGAAACGACCATTGAACAAGTCGATCGGTCTTTGAGCGCTTGAGTAAGAGGCGCTGCATGGAACAACGTTAAGGAATCCTTATTACATGTTGCTAGGAAATCATTTTATCATCTATTCGTATAATATATGTCGATAAGTTGATTCAGACTAATTATTGTTCCTGTCGCTATTTTAATTTTGCTGAATTTCAACGTTTTGCTGCGAGTGAGGAACAAATTCAGGTTTACAGAACTCCAGCGAATTAATAGCCAGGAACTTCTCGAACAATGTTCGGCTGTGTAGGCCTACATTAGTGATTTTAACATTTGCATTGAATCTTATAATTCTGAATTTAAAGATGTTTGCTTTCGTTTATGTGATAATACTATCATACTCATCATCGTCGTTAATTTCTGAAGCTAGTCACATTTCAGGGAAGGGTACGAAAAGATGAGCTCGTTATCCGCAGTAGTTTGTCAGATAAACTCCGTCAAGAAAATTAGACTCCTCTCCTATTAATACTTAGATTAGGCCTAACTTGGTCGGTTTGTCTCTTGCTCTGGGCCGAAATTAACATGTGGAATTATTCGGACAATTGCAATGTCCTAACCGTTCGAATGTTCCTGAAAAGACTGTGTCTAATAGCTTTGAGCTCTCATACTGCCTTAACTTTTGTTATATCACTCACATTCAAAATTTCTGTATGATCATGATTTCCCTCTTATCAAAGAAACGTTTTCGTCATCGAGGCCAATGATCGAATAAGACGATGACGACGACATTCCCCCCCCATTTTGTGCCTTTTCTTTACCAATATGATCGTTTCTCGTCTGCTTTTGTTCCTGTCCAGCACATCCTACCTTGTGCTGGTTATCCAGTTCTTCCATGGAGCACGTGCACGTACTTGTCTTGTGTATATAAATATTCTGGATTGAATCATTGCTATGTAATGCTATACAAGCACGCCACTGGATTTTGACAAGATATCTCTAGCGAAGAACAACCGTGTCATAGGCGACAAAACTTTCCTCGGGATAAAGTAACATGTATGTCTGTATACATGCATGTATGCATTCGTTCATGCTTCTATAGAATTTATATTCGTATGTATGTATACATCCATGTACAATGTACATGTATGCATGCAGTGCATGTAATGTATGTATGTAGCCATGTATACATGCATTGCATGTATGTATAATTATATATATATGTATGTATGTATGTATTTCTGCACGTATACGTATGTATGTATGTATGTATTTCTGTACGTACGTATGTATGTAATGTATGTATGTATGAATGTATGTATGTAAAAACGTACGTATGTAGGCCTATGCATGTATGTACGTCGGGGTGGGCCCGTTGAGAGAGCGCTGGTCGATAAGCTGAGTGGTCAATTTCGCGACACGAGTTCGAGCACTTGTTGCAACAACTCGTCGCTGATTTCATTGTCCGTCTAATATGATGATCTAGAGCAGTCTCCATTGTAACGCTTTGTTGGGCGTGACGGTTTAGTGGTTTAGTGTCTTTCATCCGAATGATCTCGGATTCGAATCCATCTCAGGCCACTGCGTAACGACCTTATAATCAGCAAATCATTCACTCACAACTTCTCGATGCGCTTCGACGTATTATCTCAGTGGCAGCGCTGAATTCTGAAGAGCCTCTGAATAGTTGCAGAATTGATAAAGAGCTATGGAATCTTCTCAATAAAAATAGTTAGGCTTACAATATATGTTATTATCTAACATGCATGCATGATATAATTGTATACCATTAGGCCATTGTTGCATTTACTTAAACTTATCAATATTATTTTCCTGATATATATATCTCTCCTCAAACAGTCAATTAACCAAATACTACAAAGAGTTAGTTCAGCACATTCGTTCGCAACTGCAGCCCATCATAGGCATAATAATATGCTACGCTACCATGACGTTGGTCATAAGCATATACTTTCTAATGGATGCGATGGTAGTCATCGAAAACAATAAGAAAAGGACCAGACAGAGAAACACAGACGGATGTACAGGGACAGACAGACACACACACACACACAGGCAGAGATGCTGAGAATGAAATTGAAGAATCTTGGCAGTTGACACGAAGGCATGAACGTAAAGAACCTTTTAGAACATAAAGCATTTTTCGTCTTCTCTCGTGCACGACACTTTTTCCATCAGTTTCTTTCCTCTCATGTCATATCTTATTCTCATCTTCTTAGAAATTGTTCTCCCCTTATTTCCTGTTTTATCCTTTTTATCTCCCGTCGCAACCCTTTCTGCATTCACAGAGAAACTTTTGACCAGGTAATAATAGATAAGAACCTTTTATCAACGCATTGTAAACGAGCTCATAGAACAGCATTGATATCTACGTGTATTTTGTTTATTATTAAACCTAGACCTAAAAGCCTAAATGCACACAGCGCAATACATGCACACAAATCTGTAGGCTATGTCACTGGAGAATGGATGAGGATCTTCAACACAGCGGATAATCTGACCCGTGTCATTTTCTACCGATCCCCATCAGCATAAAGGTCGGATCGAGTTCCGAGTTCTTAGTCGGTCGTTTTCTCTTCTTCTGTCTCCTCAGCTCGTCCACTTCTCTCGATCGCTCGCCTGGTCCGTATCTCGACAGGTGTCGACACAGGTCGTCTGCACTGATGATACCTCCGTCCTCATCCGTAGTCGACGTCAGCGGCGGAGGCTTCGCGTTCGACAGATCACAAAGTCGTCTGAAAAGTGACGTCGTCTCGAGGTCTACGTGACGCTTCGTCGGCTGCTGACCACCGGTAGGCGTGGCTTCCAACGACGGTGAATCCTGATTGGTGCTCCAGTCGACGTCGCCACCTGGCGAAGAGTGGAGCGTCTCGTGACGTAGTCGTCTCTGTCGTCTCTTGTGCCTCAGTCGGTCTTCCTCGGATCGTAGCAGGAGATCGATTAACCCTTGACCTCCTCCACCTCCGCGTCTGTTCTTCATGGCAGCCAAACATGGAGCTAGGTCTCGGCCGTCGTCGTTTGGCCACAAACAGTCTGCGAAGCAAAGCAAAGACACATGCGTCATCTACTTTAATCCAATGTTTTTAAATGACCCATAAGAAATTATAACTATGCCTATAATTGCAGTCAAAGACCGTTTTTCAATCAATAAATCAATCAATCAATCCATTTTTCAGTAAAATAGTCGTTTGATCAGTAAGACAGTCGGTAGCTCTAAACCACCTACTAACGAGTGTAAGAGCTTTATCCCGAGAAACTTATTCAGACACACTGATGGGAAAATGCAAGAAATTTAGTAGGGCCTAATAAATGTATAAATAAACTGGCAATCTCATGATTGCGATTTCTAGATTGTCTAACCATTAACTGTCTGTAAAACCTCTGTGGCACGTCAGATGGTTGTATAAGATTATGCAAAATTGAACGAATATGCTATGACTGAATCATCCGTTTGTTAGCCTATGTAACATTGCATTTCGATCTAATCTGTCCCGATCCAAATCATTCTACTATAAAATCCTAATCATTCTAGCCTAATCTCAAATCCTCCATGACGCCATCATTAATCTATATGGTTGCTTCAACGAAGACCCCATTTCTCTTCGGTCTGTAGGTTTGATCACGTGACCGATAGCAGTGCGGGTGAATTTCGTTCATTGTCCGTCGTGATTGGTCGAAGAATCCAGCGTCCTAATTGGCCAGAGCAGAGGTCGCTACAATCATCCACGATTATCCTCTGCAGCAGACGACATCAGCAGCTGCTGCGCTGGTCATGACCTGAGGACCTGTTGCTCGTCAGATCAGGCAGCAACAGTGACGAATAGATTCGTCTGACTCTGGTGGTCGAACTAGCCCCGGGCTCTCCCACTCAGCTATAGACCAACCAACTTCAGGGCGTAGAAACATATGTGAACGAACGGGAAATTTTATTAGCCAAACACGCCACTGGAATTTGACAAGATATCTCTAAACCGAGGCGTAGTTACGACAAAGATTTCCTCGGAGATGAATGTACATCGATGTAGGTCTATGTATGCATGTATTCATGTATGCATGTATGTATGTATGTATGTATGTATGTATGTATGCATGTATGTATTTATGTATGTATGTATGTAGATACATATGTAGGCTTACGTAAAACTATGTAATTATGTATGTACGAAGACCTACGTACGTACGTAGGCCTACGTATGAGTGTATATGTACGGTATATAGGCCTATGTATATATGTATGTATGTATTATGGATTCGTGTGTATGTCTGGATGGATGTAAAGTGCATGTTAGTATTTATGCATAATTATTATATATGTTTACATGTAGGCCTGCGTGTGCATGCATTTGAGATGTGAACCTGCAGATGAACTGCATATGAATAAACATGAGAGCGAAGATAGCGTGGAGCGACAGATATGACCCGCATTCGTCAGTTGATGACGATCTTGATACAGATAATAATGATTAGGTCTCTTTCTTGTTACGCCTTACTTCGAACTCTCATGTGATCGGATATGTGACTCTCTGCTCTGTTTTCAAGTCAAATACTTATTATATCCTACAAGACGATCTACATTCCTAATTCAACGGAACTGTTTGGGAAAGATTGGCAGTGTATCTGTTCCTGAATATCATCGTAGACAGGTAGGGCCTAGGCATATCTATAGCCTAGGTGTGGAATACCAACCACACGGAACTATAAAATTATGCCTATGTTACAGACATGTAGGCCTACATGTATGATATTATGCCATCCGAAGAGGTCCTATGCTCTTGATGGTGGCATCACAACTTTCAGCCGCATAACTCCACGGAATTGAAACACTTTTATAGGCTATGTTGACCTATGATGTTAATCTATATAATGAGGGCCTAATGCTAATTCACAACGTAGAGTCCCTATCATGGCCCAATTCCCCTGCGCATCACAATTAATGATCCTGCAGATTGCACATGCTGGGACTATTATTACGAATAATAATAGTTCCAGGTACATGTATATTGTATAGGCTATTGCTACCTAGTTTGGTTCACTGAACTTTACATTACAGACATACAAACATGTATACATTTACAAGTTACAACATTATATAGGGCCTACACATGCATACATATCATACATAGGCCAACGTACATACATACGTACATACATACATGTATACATACTTACACACATGCAAATAAGTCATAGGCTACATGGATTCATTACATACATGTGTAGGCCTATATTTATAATTATTGTGCGTTTCGTAGGCCTATTTTGTGAATTGAGTAGGTCTGTAAGTATAAGCTATACGTGTTCCTTGATATCTAGGCCCCTAATTATTATGCATGTAATCTTTGCTGCAATGGAAATTAAAGACTGGTGACTCAATGAGATCAGATGAATGCAATGATCGAGGAGGGCCTTGATTTACTAAGCTTACTGCACTGAACTTAGCGTAGACCTTCTCAAATTAGCGAAGCAATTAGCCAAATCATGCGTGTTGACCTCTATGCATAATTATCTTTGCCGTTAGCATGGTTCGATGCTCATGCATGTCTCTGTGCATGTGAAATTAACAGTGAATCACCGAGAAATGCTGTCTGGTTGTTTCATTCTTCCAGTTGGGCCTATTATATCTTTGCGTATAGATGGTCATTCGTTTGATCTTCCCAACCCATACACACAGTCCTGATTGTTTATAATTATGTAGGCCTATGTCGCATGCTTGATGCTTTGCATTTGTTTAGCGTCTTTCTTTCTTCGCCTCCGTTAGGCCTAAGCATGCGCCGACGATGAGGCGTCGATTTGATCTTTTTGCCGGGTGGTTGACCCTGTAGTATTCTCCCGTCTGGTGGCCTGGGTAAGGAAGTCGGTGAGCCTATTTATCGGCCTCTTTCGCCCTTATGTGTTCTTCCAACACCTGCTTCCTACGTTAGCCAGCACTTTCAGCGAGCCTGTCCACTTTGCGCAGCGTCCTAGGACCTAGATGGCTCTTTAATTTGGCCAAGACCTTGTGGTTCATCAGTTTTACGACACCTTAATATGACAACAGAGGCCGTGTCCGTCGGGGCAGAAAATTGTTCAAGCGTGTTTCAGCTTTCAATTCTCCGCTGAACATAGGGCGAAAGAGGTCACACGAGTCACCAGACAATCCTACGTTGTCTGCTCACCCTCCCACAACCATGAGATGCATGTCTACATGGCCCAAGAGTAGCTAAATACCAGGAAGTGTCGATTTTCGCTCTAAACAGTATCTCTTTTTCTTGTTCTAGCAGCCGTTTAACAGCGCTATAGCGCTACGAAGACCGAGTAGTGGGTGGGCTGTATTAGCCTATATAATGGCATTGACAACAACACTGCTAACGCTAATTTATCAGTTATGGTATAAAATTAGTTTTTAAATATTTTAATTAAGTGGCAAATAAAACTATTAGCTTCGGTCAGAGGCTTCTATCCCCCCCCCCAAGCAGCCGGGCTCAAAAACTCATGACTTTCCATTTTCCCTCCTAAAAAATATTCTTCCATCCCATCTGACCAGTCTCCCCCCTGTTTCTGAAAATTATACATTGTAAAATTTTCCCCCTATTTTCCACTGCTTGCGCCCGCTTGGTATAGGGATAGAAGCCCCTGGATTCGGTTGATTTTAAGATCACAGACCAGATTCCTTGAAAACGGTCGATAAAGTTAATGAATTTAGCATTGCTTACTACAGGAACAGGCCCATTCTGCCATTGCCACACGTTGCAACTGATCATAGGCCATTGATTGAAGCGTTATCATTCCAGTAACTATTAATACACTTCAGTGCATAGGTCTATGATTAATTTTTAGGAGAGGATTGCACTGCAGTGCTTGATTAGGACCTATGTATAGGGACTACAAGGCTGCCTGTATTTATTCGTAATTATGCGGTTAGGCCCTAAGTAGCCTACAAAAAAAGAGAACGCCTAAGACATTATAAATAATAAATATAAATTAAATAATATATAATAGGCTATAATATTGTATATAATATTTTATACGCTTAAGAATGTGAGTGAAATTTTTTGTGGGCGAGATGATTACAAGCGTTTGTAGGAAACACTTTATCTAGCGCGTGTAAAGTGTTTGCTACAATTAAATCCGCCTTCTACGGTTCAGTACTTGTTTAGGACACTGTATCGTATCGTATCTAGACATCGTATCTAGGCCTATAGGGCTTAGCGCCTATGTTTTAGCCTAAGAGTTTAGGGCACTGATTGCGATCCACGTCGACTCTCTTGGGAGACGCACAGAGGGGCATTAGTTGGAAAGGCGATAATATTATTGACATATTCATGACTGAAACAGGGTACGTGCGCATCTTCTATGTCTATAGGCCTAAGACGAAAAGAACAACAGGTGCAGCACAAGGTCTTTCCACTGAGGCTACGTGACATCATCCATGGACTCAGACTGTCATCACCTTATTGGGAGCATAAGTTTAGTTTGATCCAATGGGAGGACCTAACCGACCGTTTGGAAAAAAATTATAGGCTACCCAGAAAGGATCGCTATAGCTTTGTCTGTAATTAACACGAATAATATGTATTATATGCATGAATAGGCCAAATAATCCACTTGAAATAGGTCCACGGGATAGGCTACACGTACAACCGGGTGTCACGCTTTATATATTCTGTTTGTATGTTTTGCATGGGGAATTAGACCTACCAAAGATGTGGGCTTAATAAGCCTATAGGCCTATATGCAGTGCCTAGGTATTGGCATAGAAACATTGACATGGAACTAACTCCCTTCTGAGTTACGGCTGCTCCCTAGAACTCACTCTGGTCTATTCTATATAGTCGGCTAAACACTGTTCTTTTTTTACCGTGCTGGAGTCAGAGCACCTCTGAGTAGTCCCACTTGAAGAGGTGCTATATAAATTCTCGAACGAAAGAAAAATGTGTTATAGTTAGGCCTAGTAGGAAATAGGCCTATTGTAATAATAACATTAGGCCTAGCCCAGAGGTCTCCAAAGTTTTCCAGCGGTGGGCCACATTGCTGACTTTCTAAATTTCTGCGGGCCAAACTCCGAAAAGAGACCGCGAAAGAATAACTGTTACTATATAGCGTTTCTTCACGAGTTCTGACGAAGTGCAGATTTCCAATGCAGATAATTATTAGGCCTAATTACAAATAAAATGGCGTTTCGTTAGTTAGTCCTAAGTAGTGTGAGAAGCATGAAATTGATGCATTCCTGACAATTCTATCTGACTGCGGATCGAAGTGAATGGTCCCAATAATAGGTATAGATCTGAGTCATTCAAATGTTCATCAGACAATAGGGATCTGTAGCAGGATTTCGTGTAAGCCTACTTCCTCCTGGAAAAGTCTTCTCACACGAATACTTAGTTCCAAAAACTGAGATGAATTCAAACATATTGTTCAGATGGAAGACATTTGTAGAATTCAATCAAATTTCCTTCCTTAAATTTGTCTCTCAGGATGTCATTGGATTGTAGGACTAAATCGACAACTTCCACTTGCAGGCAGTAGGCCTAAGTCAGAAGGTAAGTCTTCAATGACAGAGTTAAAAGGATTTTCGAAATACGCACAGTTATTATTTAAACAAACAACGACATATGGGAATGGGATTGTGGCAATGATTTATGCATGTTAGAGTGTTGTAGCCTACGTACATGCATACATCGGTGAATGACCAATTTTCCCCATTTAGTTTGTTAGTTAAATTCTACAATACACAATGCGTTACACACTATACACAGGCCCAGTGCTATAGCTTAATGCTATTATCCTAGCCAGATCAAAGTAGGGCTTATGATAGCATCTGTAAGGCAATGGCTTAGGCCTATACTCCCTAAGGCTTATAGTAGGCTTACCATAGGCATTAGGACTACGTGGAATGATGTTAATACGTAGCTAGGCGTATCATATGTTTAAGAAATTTAACTATTAATACTATCATACGCTTGGGTATTTATCTGATGACCTCTTTGGAAAAACTCTATTTACATTTAGCCTAACATTTGGCAAATGTATCAGTTAGCGCTTGTCACAGTTCCGCTTAGTTAAAGCGAAAGATACGAAACGTAGATAACATTCGGACGAATTCATTGTATTTGCGTTTTGGAGCGATGACACATGGTCCAATTCTCATAGGCTACGTGCTTCAGATCGGCCATTACAACAGGAGGGGTGTTCTGATTGCTTGTTTTCACAGTCGGACTCGTAATCACTTGTTACAAAGCCAGCCTAAGGCCCCCTGTGGGCTAAATGGATCAATCGTTGACGTCACGTGGTCCGTTTGAATGAGTTACCTTTCATAGAATCATACAGGTTGACAGTTCAAAAGTTGACGAGTGTAGTGTG
>JAQFXW010005320.1:0-10475 GCA_034693945.1 Dendrobaena attemsi
TGTTTGTTCTTGCCTGTTCACTATTGAAGAATTAATCGTTGCAAGCCATCATTTAATTATAATTTCGTTAGCTGGCTAGTTTATCTTAATTATACACCTTGTATCCTCCAAGTGCCCTCAGCCCCTTTTGGGTCTCCTGGGTGACCTTAAACTTGCTTTTTAACCAAACCGTATATGACTTTTTTTCTTGGTCGCCGAATAAATTTGATTTGATTTGATGTCAGAATGCATGTAAATTTGCTGAAATAGCCCAGGTCCTACCGGGATCTCTCCCTTTCTGGTGAACCCAATTTTGGGAATCACTTGACCAGATTTTAAATTATATACACTATCTTTTCTTGCTATGTTGTTCACCATTCTGTTCTCTTTGGTTGGTGTTTCTCAAATATATTGAATTGAATTGAAATTTGCGGCATTGAGCAGGTTTTCGTCATGAATATATTCAGTGATGTTTTATAAGGAATATTTTGGTGAAGGATAGCGAGAGTGGGTGCTAGATGATTTGGTGTTCCACAGATGGTTGCCCATTTAAGTGCAACTCTGGCTTGTATTTTTAAACTTTGATGTGTTTCAAAGTGTCATGTCATCGAAGCAATCAAAGTCTAATAGTGTTTTGCCGCATATAATTATTGATTATGTTTTGTGTTGAGTGCAACTTGGGAGGTTTTAATTATTTCGTGGAACAGTTGACACGTGTTTCTACTTTCTTGACGGATAGTACTGAAATGCAGTAATCTGTGGAAAAAGTCGAAAATGCTCATTACAATCAAAATAAGAATATGTAGTGTGAAGCCTGTCATCATCCACCAGGCTTTCACTTTTATAGTTATCATTATAAAAGCAAAGATTTGCTAATGGCCTTTGTAGTCGAATCATCTATACACAGTTAGTGAATGCTGATTTACTATAAAACTGACAATGAAATCACAAAACAGTGATACAGGTAATAATAGCATTAATAATCCGGTTTCGCCATTCGTTGTATTATAACTACCATGTAATTGTAATGGCAGTATTGAGACTACTAGTAATAAAATTATATCAACCACAGAACAGTGAGATACAAGTAATTGGTATTGTTGCATGAATCTAACTACATAATTCGCTTAATGATGTAACCACTAATCGGTGTAACTGACGATAACGCTGTCGGAGCTCGAATAATTTTTCGCCAGCACCCACCATTGGGTGAGTCTCCCGGAGCAAGATCCTTTTCGAGAATGCCAACAATACACATCATTGGGCGAGTGCAATTGAAATTGTATTCACTATTTGGCACTATAAGTCGCATTAAATATACCCAGTAGAGGGGTTGGTTAGTCATATTTTCCTTTTTTTATTTTAACTTTTTAATTCGAACCGAGACTCCAAAAGCAATATTATTGTTTTTATCGAAAGCGAATAGAAGTCAGTTGCACGGATAGGGTCAGTTGCACGGAATATGGTGAGTATCTTTCTACATTACGATATAATTCGCATTTTGAGTAAGTAAGTATATTCTTTGAAATTGTATTCACTAGGTGGCGTTATAAGTCGCATTAAATATAATATAATATAAGAGGTCATTGATTAAAACAGCCCGTAATTTTTTGTGGGTTACAGCTAGTATATAAATTTTAGTGGTAATATGCAAAACAGAAATACATTTGCTGATTCTTGTGTTTGCTGTAGTTCCTCAGCAGGGAAAACTCTACGTTACAACTGAGTTTGGTAAATTAACCGTTGAACCTCTTGAGATTTGTATTATACAAGTAAGTCATTCTTTCAATTTTGTCAAATTTACCAATGGGACGTTTTCAGCATAAGAAAGAGAAAATAACTATCTTATAAAGTTTGCAGACTAAATTTCCCTCTCATCATGAATTAAATATGTTGTCTGCTCACCCGTCTGTGCATTTGTATTGCTGTACTGCTGCAGTCATTGCAATTCTACTATTGAATGTTTTGTAAAGTGTTGCTGTAACACAGTATTTTAACGCAGTGAGCGGAAAATCTGCATTTCCAGTAGAGAAATGGAGCCTTTCCTACAAATGTGATAGTAACATGTGATGAGGTGATATTGTCTCTATAAGGAAGAATGTACCAGAAAGATTCATTCTCAATTTCTATTGCGCATAGTTAGAGTCTTGACCTGGAATGAAAGTGTGAGATGCTATGGAGAATGATGCCAGGGAGCTATAGTCTTATTACTCAGTAAATTGCATTGAAATTCTCAGTTCCTTTAGTAGAGAACGATGCGTGTAATCGTTTTGACTTCAGATGTGGCGATTATGTAAATCTGTCTCTTTTCAGCTGGGAATGCGTTTCAGCATTGTGGTTGAAGGGGAGTCACGAGGTTATGTGCTGGAGGTTTATGACACGCACTTCAAGCTTCCTGACCTCGGACCAATCGGGGCGAATGGTCTTGCGAATCCGAGGGACTTTAAGATTCCAGTCGCTTGGTACGAAGATCGAGATCTTTCAAACTTTCAGATTGTGGCCAAGTATCAAGGAGCCTTATTTTCTGTGAAACAGGTAAATCTTATTTCTGCCTACTGCTGTCGTTGCAAGGTAATACATAGGAGTATTCATGTGTAAATACTGTGTCATAGAACAGGTTAGCATCACTCTAAGAAACTTGTTAAGAAATTTTGAGTAAGAAGGATCGTGTGTCTTAGAAACTGTTCAAATAAAAGAATTATAGTGAGAATGAGGCCAGATAACATTGCCTGATTAATTTACAAGAAATTCTGATGTAGTAACTGCTTACGAACTCTTCTTTACAGACTAAATACTATGTGACTAATCAGTTTACCACACAAAGGGGTGATTTCTATGGTCTAAACTGCACTTGTATGCTACTTACACCGAATCGTTCTGGTCAAGATCTTTGGGGGGGGGGGGAAATCAATATCAACAAGTCAGGTGCATTTAGGTTTTAACTTAAACTTTATCTATACTAATCAACGATATCTTTCCTTGAGGTTCTTTCCATGTCTCAGACTGTCGCATATTGGCAAAGTAGACGGTAATTGAAAGACTAGACCAACGACCAATAATAGTGACCCACAAAATATGCCCGAGACAAAATTGCCCAGACAAATGCCCCCCCCCAACAAATGCGCCCGTCATAATCCCATCAGAAACTCTCGACAATTGTGCCCATAAACACAAGCAATATTATTGTGAGCCAACAACCACCCTTTGGTGAAAAGTGTAATCTGGTTTATTCAGAAATTCTGCAATGTGCCAAGTAGAAAATTGAATTTTTGAGCAGTAACAATCTTGCGCTCAATAATCCAGTTGTTTAACTGTTGCTTAACTTGCGCTCCTGCGAGTCTTTCATCTACACACGAACAGTACCTAGCCATTTCGTCAACGTCAGCTACCGGTGGCTGCTTCTAGAGTGTTTAATCAGATGTTCTACTTTCTTCCAGTTGTCGAATTTGAGTCAATCACTGTTCATTCAATTCTATAATTTGTTAAGCGGGAAGCAACATCCACCAATATCATAGCTTAGCCTAGGATGACTCTTGAACCATTCAGGATTAAAGTACCTTTGAGTAGCTTCATGTCCAAGTTGTTCGGACAAAGATACTTAGTTCCTACGACTAATTGGCTGCTACAAAATTTTAGTTTCTCACTTGAAAATTGTGGCACTTACTAACTAATGCTTAGCGAATTATAGAGCCTACATACACTTAGCTTTAAATAGAGAACTCAGTTATAAATACTTATTTATGAAAAAGAAGTAAAATTCTGTGTGCAAAGCTGAGTTCCAGGAATGCACATACAACAGCACGCATAAAAGTGAATTGTAACAGAAATTGAATTTGAAATAGTTTTCAAAGTCAGAACCTAAACCACCAGTAATAATAGGCCTACTGCTCGATGCAGTTACTTAGGAGTTAGTTAATAAGTAAGTATTTTGTACATAAATGAAGAAACCTGCAATAATTATTTGCGTAGGCTGTACATGTTATGGTAGTTGTTACTATGCAATCCATTTTTGGACACTTCTTCTTCATCCCCTTCTTTTTCTTCATCCTCTTTGCCCAGACAATATGAATGCCCGAAGTTGGGTATTCCCCCTTCCCCACCTCCTATGCCTATGGTTGCAGTTTTAGTTCATCTGAGCCACTGATTATTCCTAGATCATTATGTAAAAGTCTTAAAATGATATTCTGCAGTTCTGATGTAGTTGTGTTGATGTTGTACAGGATCATTCTCCATTTGATGTGGTTGGATGGCATGGCAACTACTATCCATACAAGTACCACCTGAACAATTTCATGGCTGTTAATTCGGTTGCCTTTGATCATGCTGTGAGTAAATATTTCAGTTGAAATCAGTCGTTGCAGGTTTTTTTGGGGGTCTGTTCAGTTGTTTCGTGGAGAATGATCGTCTGACAGACAGTAAGAGAAAACGTTATTGTCAGTCTGTTGGGAATGAGATGGAGCTAAAGTTTACCTAAGCTGATACAATGATCGTAATGATGATGAAAGTGATGGTTTTAGCCCTAGTCATAGCTGTGATGAGATAATGATATTAGACAGATTAAAACACTCTGGGACCATCATGTAGACTTTATTATATGCAACCTCAGTGTCATGACTACAGATGATGGAAAGGGTATCTCTCTCGTGTAGACTATTGATGGTTCGTATTCAGTGACACGTCAATCGGGCAGAATACATAGTGTATCAGATCTTTGGTCGCTCCAACAAAGTCCATCAGAGACAATCCAATAGGTTGAATAGGAAACAGATTGTCTGCTGCCTGACTAATGGTACTGGTGTTCAAAGTACTGGCTGTACTGAGATAAATATTTGTCACACTGTGTTCACTGTTTCTACTGACACTTGTTCCTTCCCCATCCTGCATGGACTAGTTACAGGTCAACTTATTTTAAAAGACTTCAACAACACTTTAGTGTCTGTGAAATGGAACCGTTCGGTAAACAAACTTGTTTCATTATAATTATGTGATTTGGGTGTATGAGTGTGTGTGTGTGTGTGCATGTGTGTTTTTAGGATCCTTCCATTTTTACTGTCTTAACTTGTCCATCTGTTCGACCTGGAGTGGCAATAGCAGACTTTGTCATCTTTCCACCTCGATGGACGGTAGCTGAACGTACCTTCCGCCCACCGTATTATCACCGTAAGTAAGATAAATTTGGTTAGAAAGCAACATATGCTATTGGTTGTTTCATAAGTATTTGAATATGTCATGTATCGATTCATACCGCTACCAGCAAATACTTAGTGGGTAAATAGAGTAAGTAAAACTTCAGTGTCTCATAGTAGAGCACAGAAGATGTTCTCATTTCCTACTTTAGAGTCATGATCTAGCTAAGAATGAATCGCAATATGTCTTGGTCACAACAGGGTTAGTCCTTCAAAGAATTTAGTGTTCACCTCCCAGTTTACAGCTGGATTGACTTCTGCTTGGTGACCAAAGCAATGTGATAGAGTATTTGCACCTAATCTGCTCAGCAGAAAAATTGCTTATAATAATTTTTATTATTATTGTGAACTGAATCTGATTTGATTGTCTACATGTATTGTTCTGAAATTCACTTAGTCTTCTGGTTTGCTTCATTATTAGTGGATTCATCACTTTGTAACATTTTGTAACCTTACTTCAATTAATATGGTATAATTTTAATTAGATACTTATTTATTTATTTATGCATTTCTATACTGTCCCTTCAAGTCTCCTACTACTCAGAGGTGGTCCAGACTACAGCCCGAAGAGTGTTGGAGTTTATCACGCCGAAGTTAGCCTAAGATTTAAAATCTCTGAGTGTCCGCAGACATCGGGAGTCACACGGTAGTGCAAACACATGGTCGACGTTCTCCCAATGTAGCTAACTGGGCTAATAGACTAACTATCACCTACATGACGTGTTAGGGTAAAGATATTTGATGCATGTGCACATGGTGTCAGGTTTATTTTCTTAGCTTTCTTCAGCTAAACATGCTAATTTTACTTTAGGGAACTGCATGAGTGAATTCATGGGTTTGATTACTGGAACTTATGAAGCCAAGGTAAGAAGATAGAAATTTATTAAGATTTATGCAGATTTAACCCTCAAAGACTTGATAGTTTACTGCATATTTATAAAACGTAGCTCCCTAGCCAATTGGCACATACACCCTGGGCCCCTGGAGAATTTTGTACAAAAAAATTGTTTCTTCATTTCTACTTTGAAAAGTTAAAAGATCTTATAATTTTACCCCAGAAATGATGAACTAAGAAGTAAATAAAGTAGATTTAAGTTAGTTTTTCATTATTCTTCAAATTTATATAGTACTTCTTTATCATGTTTTGCTTTGTGTAGGCTGAATTTTTACTAGATTCGTAAATAGGCATTATTTGCTTCAATGAGTGACTAAATGAATGCTTAGGACCACTGAGTTCAAAGGTCATTGTTTCAGTTTGTTTTTTCACTTAGGCATCAGGATTTCGTCCAGGAGGGGCGACTCTGCACAGCATAATGACCCCTCATGGACCAGATGCAGACTGTTTTGAGAAGTCCTCCACCGCTGATCTGAAGCCGGAGAAGATTGCCGAGGGAACCATGGTAGGTGGCAAGCGAATCATGATTCTAAATATTCAACATTGTTTCAGCGTAGTTATGTCAGCTCAACCATCATCATTTGGTTTTAGCAATCTCCTGTTCTTGTATCATTTTTTAATTGCACACCTGTGTAGCGCCATCTCTTTAAAAACTCAGTTGCGGCGACCTATGGGTTGAGTAGCAATCCTTTTGCTGAAAGCCAAATACAAAACCTGAAATCTGTCAGTTCAGCATTTTATGTGACAATTTTCAAGAAAACTATTTCACAGGAATTACTTGATGCATTCAAATCCTGGTTGCAGATTAATTTAATTTTACAGATATTTCTTTATTGCGACGTTGAGATATTTTATTATCACAATCTGAGGATTATTAGTTCCGTTGTATGACCCATCAGATAACGGATTTTGATGCATGGCATGTTGGACTATAGAGATTGAGATATTATTGGAGTAGTATCTCAGCGGCTCAACACTGTCATTGCTGAGCCGGCTGTCTGCTCTCGAAGACTCTCGTCTGCTCTCGAAGACTCTCGTCTGCACTAAACTGATCTGACCCATCAGGGGTGTTGTGCATACAATTTCATCAAGTGGGGTAAGCCACTGATCCTGCGTGTGCAGGTGTGGCACTGTGAAGACTAAGAACACAATGCCACTGTCTGTCAATATCAATAAGCTCTTTAAATGGTGGATTGTTGGCTGATAATAATTATTACGGGCAATTGGTTGAGATAGGAACTGCAACACTGCTAGAAGTGTTGCAGGACTATATATTATTATTATTATTATTAAGTGTCATGCTGCTAAGGCAACACATGTAAGATTATGTGTTGTATAAGAAAGGTTGCCTGTAAAAATTGTGACTGTGATGAATCTGGGATATAATGTAGGCCTACTATACATTACTGCAGTTAAAATGTGCATTTCTTGTAGTCATTTATGTTTGAGTCTTGCCTGAGCCTTGCTGTCACTCCTTGGGGTCAGAAGTGCTGCAACAAGATTGATGAAGACTACTATAAATGCTGGCAACCACTAAAGAAGCACTTTGACCCTAACTGGAAACCAGTGTAAGCACAAACTGACGTGACTTGTAAATTTATTTGTCATCAATTCTTAAAAGCATACTAGGTAATTAAAATGAATTATTGTCATTGCACGAATAAGCATACGGGATTATTGTGTGAGATCATAGACCTGACTTTTAGTTAGTGTCTGAAGCAAGTTATCATACTCGTCTTTACCTGTATTTTGCGTTATATTGTATTTATGGATTTCTAAAGTGCGTCTTTCAGTACCACCTAATCAGAGGCTCTCCCAGTGCGTTGGACCTCATGAGGAAAGATAAGTTTTAATACAGTGCTCAGGTAGAAACAGTAGTACTGCCAGTTAAGATCATGGAACGAGTCAATAGTAATTTCTGCTGGAATTTGATCTCTAGTCAGGTTAAGTGTGGTACGTTATGCAGTTTAGCATTGAGCTAATGTTTAATGATAGTATTTCGACTTATTCACAAGATCATTTACATTGCAGTATAACTTAATAAACATGGCAGCAGAAGTGTCATGTTTAAAGATACCGCTTAGCAGCCTAAGAGGCCTACTTATTTCTCAGCTGTCCCTAGGCCTAGGGCATGGAGTTCTGAGTCAACACAAAGGGACTCTAGGTATCGAACCTTGTTTTTTTCTGGATCTATAAGTTCATGAAACAAAAGTGTTGCAACCAATTGCCTATTCCAGAAGTTTCTAACTATGACGAGACGTAGTACGCGAAGGCACATTTATCTTTTTTGACTCGTAACACACCTAAACTTGCCACCAAATTTGGCGACACACCACGCAATCGTCGTGTTTGGATACTGTTAAAATTCAGAAATGTTCCACCTAAAATGTCTGATTTCACAAGGTCCTGCATATGGCCATAGGCATCACATTACGAAATAGTAAACAGAAGACATGGACTCAACACCCATCCATTTTAAAATTATTTTACAAGCTTTTATGGCCATAATTATTCAGAAGCATCTGTAAAAATTTAGATCGAATTGACACGAATCTGTGAGTGGGTTTTTGTACGAGAATTGACACAAATCTGTGAGTGGGTTTTTGTACGAGAAGTAGGGCCTAAACGCGATCTTGTTTGAGAAATTCGAGGGCGTGAGCGCGAGAAATGTTTTGACCATTTTTAGTGGAGTAAGCCTATGACCATATATGTGGGCACAGGGTATTTTAGCATAGCTTGGACAGGCCGGTAAGAACTTTATGGTGCCTAGTCACAATTGAGGTGCGTCCGTGAAAGCGACATTTGATTTTTCATCGGTCCAGCTTCAAAAGTGCGGAGTCCCAGATGCCTGGACGTGATCGACGCACACGAACGAAATCACTGTCCCAAACTACGTCTATGACTACAGTAACTGACTAGCACTAATCCTTACTTGGGTCAATATTATAATCATTGTCGAACCAGATTTCGATGAAACAGACTATAGATTGATTGCTACTAATTCTCAAAACTGCTACAGAAAATTAATCGAGAGCATGCAGGAACGATGGAGATTTCGCGACACACCAATTCTTCGTGACACACCAGCGACACACCATCCTTACGCGACACACCGTCGGTCGCGACACACCGGTTAAGAACCTCAGGCCTATTCCCTCCCCAATTTTGCTATCATAGCAGAAGAGAGCATAAAGCAGAATGAGAATAGTATTGTAACTTGATTTGATTACTATTTTGCTTTCTTTCTGCAGAGATATTGTTACAAAGCTGACATCAGATCTGGAGAAGTTGCCGACTAAATGATAAAGTTGTTGCTTATCTGGACGATTTTGTGTTTCTCGTGTCATTTCATGTCGTCCTTCAGTCTTGTTCTACAGTACAGTACAAAACCAATAATTCAGTTTGCCATTTATTCTATTCAGCTCTAGAATTCAATATTAAAGTCTGTTTGGTATTGATTCCTAACCCATTAAACTTGGTCTTACACTATTGTTGACAATTTTGCTGTTAATAGGTTTTGCTGAACTAGTAGTTTGTTGACAGTGATTTTGTTGATTTTTAAGAAAAGTTCTCTTTATAAAGGTTGTATCTTGTTATCTGTTGATGAACAGTTATCATCCGTTTGAGTGTTGCGTATTCAGCGCTGATAAATGCTCAGAATTTCAACTTAACAAGAATTTTCTGTTTCAAATTTTCATCTTCATGAGATCTTGTGTTAACTGTTGATGTTATTCTCAAATATTAAGGTCTGCTAAACGATTTCTGACATTGCTTTGTGTAAATTACAGATGACTAAGCAAAGTAGTTAACATAGTAATATATCATGTAGTGTTCTGAACTAGTAGCAGACCTTGTTCTACTAGACTTGCTTACCAAACATAAGTTGACTCTTCACTGAACCTTAAAAGTGCTTCTGTCATCATGTAGAGTGTAGATTATGTGCAATTAGTATAAATCACAAGAGAACTTGTTCATTTTAAATTGTATGAAATGTATTATTTCTTTCTGCAGTTTTGAACATGATGCCATTTGCTTCCTATCTCCTATTAACAACATCACCTATTGACCCAATTTCTAGCTGTGCTTGAATTTAAAAGTGCAAAAATTCCATCTCCGAAACAACGTCCTACATGTCATTTATGATCGAGATTGTCCAACTTCTTTTTTTAATCTTTACAGTCACATGACTTTTACGATAGGCTACTCTTCTTCCCATTGTAATCGCAAACTTCAAATTTCTAGAGCGCTACTCTGAAGTCGAGCGTGAAGCACCAACAGCTTCTGTATGAGCACAGCGTCGTATTAGCCTGTATCATATCAGGTGGGTGCAGTGGCGGATCTAGGGGGGGGCCCGGGCCCCCCCCCGTAGCCATAACCCTAACCCTAATTCATTCCTAACCCTAATTTCAACGCGA
>JAQFXW010005321.1:0-10474 GCA_034693945.1 Dendrobaena attemsi
AGTTACGCCCCTGCTTGTAACCCCTGTTTTCCTATAACATTAGAAAGCTTTGAATTGGAAACTTACTGGGTACCGGTATTTTCTAATTTAATAAATTTGGCTGAAGCCTTTCCTGATCAAAACTGTGCTTCTCTGGCAAGTTATCTCTGAAGTTCTACATTTACAATTGTTTGACTTGCTGCAGCCTTATAAAGTGTGGTGGAAGGAAGCAGGCCTATTGTTTAAGATTCCTAGTCAAGCAAGCACTACTACACAACACACCTGAATATGAGGAATATCACTTGTAGATGGGAACAGCGTACGTTCCCTGTCCACTTTCGGGTCGAGAAGCTTCTTTAGCATGAACTTCACAATACATCTGTCCTTCAACGTGGAAATAACCTGTTAACACACCAATACACGCACCGCAATCAGATCAATCTAGATGACATAATTTTATATCAACCTGGCAAAGTAAGTTTTCTCATCAAACTCCAGAAGGGATGATTGTGTGTCCTGGAATGCAAGACGTAAGTGAAAATGTAAGTGAAAATGGAGTATGTATCGACCTGAGTTGATTTCGCACGCTATATTTCGCAACATTGTGATAGGTTTCTCCATAAGTCACATTTGGTAAGGACTGTTAGCAAGTTAGCAACACCACCACTGATTCAACTGCACTCACAAGAAAATGCATTGCACTGCCATTTCTGTTTATATTTATTTCTTTAAGCTGAGGAAGAAATCTCCGTCAAAACTGGAAGTGTTATTTTTGAACTACCATGTCCAATGCTCAATAGAGTCTGCAGATTACTCTTGTGTTAAATTAATTAATCTGCCTCAAAACATCGGCATCTGAATGTGGCAGGAGTAAGACAACATCAAATTGCACCAGGAAACTGTTTCAAGTACATTGTATTAATCTGACTGGCAGATACCTTGATTCTTTAGATTCTTTCCACATCGGCAGCACTTGAAACACTCGGGATGAAGCGGCTCACCTTTGATGCGCACAAATACACCGCTGCAGAAGAAATCATGTATTAAATGTCGCACTTACATCAGTTTGCATCACTATCGTCTAATTTCAACATACTTGTCAATTCTAGTCAGTCACAACTTGATGATCATCAGTTTTCTCCCTTCCTATTTAACCTGAGCTATGAGCAGACGACAGACATTCACTTTACCATACCCTTTGAACTATAATGTCTAATGGAGTCTGCAAATTATTACTCGGACATTAATGCCACACAAATAAATTAGTCTTCTTCAAAACACCCGATACTTGATGCCAAATGATTGCTTCACATAAGCAAGTGCAAACTGATAACAGAACCTGTCAACAGGCTGTGAAACACTTTCTGTGCCTCTTCGCATAAAAGATTACTACAGACTAGTGCTAGCACACATTTGGGGTATGATCAGCAAATGAATAGCTTGGCACTAATGTGGAAACTTCTCCTGAGATGTGTGAAGACTTAAAGCAAACGTACTGTACAAAACTTCAACAAATATGGCATCAGATAAACATGCGACAGGAAAATAAGAGAGATAAAGCGAGTTAGACATACATGATCAGCGATCCACAGATCCTGCATGTCATATGCTGTGCCTGTTGCACTTCATGCTGATTGGGATCAAACACCGGTGCCTTAACTGATCGAATGCCTGCTGGCCTTGTCTCTGCGCTGCCACCAGCTGAACCTACAACAGTCATGTCTTTAATTATGATTATAATTATATGCAAAACAGCGCAGAGCTTTGAATGCCAATCACTAAAGCACTACAGGTTTATTCCGGGTTTTTGCTGTTAGCCATGAATATAAACAGAACAGTCAACTATTTCTTTTTAAGGACCACCCATTTAGTATGTAGGCAGAAATCCAGACAAAATTGACCCCTTCCCCCTCCTATGGGCAGGCATGCCTTTCAAACCCCTCCCCCATCAGCATACGTACATTTAAAAGTTTGCTAAAGTTCCTTTTCAGGATTCATCATTTCAAGTTAATTTGCTTCTAAAGAAATACAAGAACAGGCAATTGAACCGTTTGGCTACAATTGTAATATCTCTGAAATTCTTAAGTAGTAACTAAAATCACCGCATCGGAAAGAAGTCTTCTAATTAAAATTAAGCATCGAAGCAAACAAAATAAGGAAATTACTAAAAACAACATAATACTGTTAAGTGTTAACACCCAAAGCAATCACTCAAAGAATACTTAACAGGAAATGCTCATCTGTAACATTTCTGACCTTCTTCTGGTTCTGAATCGCACTTGGCAAGTCCCTTCTCAAGAAGAAAAAAAGTGCGAGATTGCTTGCGTGGGTTAATGTATCCTTGGTATTGCAGTTCCTCGCCTTCTTTTAAGTCTTTGTAGATAGCTGACTTGCTATCTGGTCCCCCACTCGTCCCCAGCTCACGCAGAACTTCATTAAAGATGGCTGTTTTGTTGACATCTGAGCCATCAGCCTCTGGTCCTTCGCCGCCATGGTAACTTGGAGAAACGCTGCGGAAATTAGGCGAACGACTACGCGCCATTTCGGTTGCAAGGAAACTTGGAGAAGCAGTGCGCTTCTGTTGCTGGAATTCTGTGCCATTGCCTTGGACAGCCAGCAAAGTTGGAGATGGGCCAATTTGTGGATCAGTTTCAGCCACTGTTAAACTAGAAGGCCAACGAAACACAACAGACATGCATTGTTATAGAACACAATAAACTCAGGCCAAGCAAAATCACAAGCATCTGAACAGTAACAACCACGTGACCATAATTTTAAGGTTAGGACCACGTAGAAGGTAACTAAACAATAATAAGGCTATACAACAATCAGAAAGATTTACTCACAGTTACAGGGCACAGCAAGGTATTAATAACAAGCATCTATTTGCTAAAAGCATAATTATTTGGAACAGGAGTAAAAATGCTGTACTTTAGATGATGGGAGTCATTTTGACAAATTTATTAACACAACCGCCACAGACAAAATGCATGGATAAAACTAACATGCATTCGGTATTCCATCTAATGCTGATGGTAATAAACTTCTATAACAAGGTCATCATTGTAAATTGTAATGCATGAAGTATCAGTTAGGGTCTTCAATTGGACAAGACATAGTGGTTCAATTTTAACAAATAGCAGCAATGTAACAATTAATCCATGCATACGAAATACATTATATGTATACAAGAAAATGCAATGACCCTTTTGGCTACACCTCTGAAATTCCTAAGTAATAACTAAAATTAAGGCAGTATAATTTATGTATGGTGTTGTGTAATTTCATATGTGTGGAGTGTTATGTATTGAGTGTAGCATTCATTAACATAAAAGTTACGAAATGCACAATTTCACAATCTCTTGATTCCATTGATATATGTATCAGACAACTACCAAAGTCACCATGAGTAAACCCCCATAAACACAAACATGCACAGCAGGTTAAGTAGTTACTCGCAAAGCAATAATTCCAGATATGTATAGAACTATAGATGTTTGCTTAACTGTTAATTATTATATTCTTTATGTAAGCTGTTATGAAAATAAACTGGTGTGTCAACATCAGCCAGGAACTCATAAAGGATATAACAAATGATTATACAACTGGTAGACAATTAGACTTTCATCAGGCATGCATTAATAACAGGATCTCATGCCTACAACATGCCTCATCACAGATGTCCTGTCAATATTATCTGTAGACAAAGGTTATATGGATACGACAATTACAAGCAAACTTAAAACAAACCCACAGACTATTAGCATGTTTGTTAGTCAGTGTCTTAAGATGTCAACTGAGATATATATCCATGATCGAACTCAACAGCAAATAATTATGCAGAGTTAGACAAAAGAAAACTTACAAACACAGGCAAAACTGACCAAAGTGTCTCCCATAATAATAAACAATGATGCGATTAAATCTATGGTCACACAACTATATGTCTATAACAGTGGTTCTTAACCTTTTCAAGGGTGACGAACCCCAAGAAGAATCCATGATCCCTCACCGAACCCCTCGAGTTTGAACAATAGTTTTTTGAGTAATGGCAACAAAAGCAGATAAAAAATTTGTATGAATACAATGAACTACTAACAGTTAACTTACTGTACTAAATCAAATGAAAGTCGAACTATACAAATAAAATAGTAAATTATTTTTACTTTAACTCACTGACCCTGAACACGTATATATTTAAGAGGACCTCTGCCAAACCGCTGGGGGTGGCTCACCGAACCCCAGGGGTTCCGTCGAACACCGGTCAAGAACCACTGGTCTATAACTTAATTAAGATGAACTGCTATTAACGGACATGATGGAAAATATGCAAATTCTCATTTTGAGGTGCATTTTCTTCATAATAAAACTAAAGGTCCCATAGTATAGAGGATCCCAACAACACTAAGAACAAATAGAAACAAACAAAAGCATTGTTTTAGAAGTCTGAGTCATCATAGAATGGAAGTGGCAAGTTTAAACACTAGAAAAGTGTGCTTAAACATGCATGAATTTGGTTCAAAGGGAGGAAACTAATGGCACTCGAGTAAATAGAAAACACTGACAACACAAACACAAGAAAATTTTAAAAAGCAAAACAAAAAGAGAAACTTATAAATGTAATTGTAAACAAACGGTGGGAAATGTAACTGCAACAACTAGTTCAGCAAACACTTACCATATGAATCAGTTCTGCAATTGGATCACATAAAATTGACTTATAGATGCATCAAGTAAGATAAAAGGACAACAAAACACTTACTAGATGCACAGATGACATGTAAAAGTTCTGTATCACACCGAGTATCTCAGGCATTCAACAGCCTTGGTTTGCAATTTGTAACCATGTTACATGAATCCTCAAGACTTTTTAATGACAAGATCCCTCTAGATGTTTCTATGAGAAGATGAGATCAGAACAGGGAATTTGGAGAATGCAACTGATGAAAAGCACAGAGTGAAACCAAGATAAATATACGATGCCATGATACTGTCGATTTCCGTATGTTTCATAGTGTTGATAGTCCAAAATAAGATGACAACAGAATTCTTACGGCAGAAATGACTTTGTTAACGAAGATCGACAAATTTTTCCGGAAAATTGGAACCACAGACATAAAAGTAAGACAATCAATACTGTAGATACTTCCATGTTTGCATAGAGAATTATAGATGACTGAATCCTGCACTATATGCAAGATTCAAATGCAAAAGAAAGCAGGCCATAACTACATTTGATCCTCCTTGCAAGCTCCATTCAACAAGTAGGGCAGTATAGAAATTGGTCTGTAATTAGAAGTAGTATTCTTATTCCCCGACTTGATAAAGAATAAGCATACATGCATTTTGGTCTATTTTTCTGATACCTTACTGCAGGCTCATGACGTTTCTTTTGGTTACCAGCGCTATTCTATGAATGTGACGTCGAGAAAATAAATTTTAGTTACGAATATTCATCACAGTAGAATGTTCCATTTATAAAGAAGCTGCTGGCCTACCCTTGCATTTTTCCAGTCAGAACAGCTGACTGGGCTTGATATGTGTTGACAGCATTCTCTGCAGAGTACATGCCAATTGGAGAGTTATACTGAGCATTAACGACAGCAGGGACGGTAGCACTGGCTCCACCACTCGAGGCACTATCACCAAAGCTTGCACCAAAAGGCCTGGCAGTTCTGTTGTATCCAGTTCCAATATGTTGAATATCCTGTAAATCACCATTAAAACATAACAACTCCATCATCATCATCATCATCATAATCAACATAATCATCATCATCATCATCATCATCATCATCATCATCTGCTTCGCTTATGATTCAAAAATAGTTGATAGAAATATATAGTCACTTTAGTTCACAACTTCATTGTACCTACTTGCTTATCAGCTGCTAGAGACGTTTTCTGTATATAGACATCATCGCCAGCTGACCCATCATGTGCCAAATTCATTTCCTTTGGCCGTAGTTCTGACATCGGTGTTACTTTTGGTTTCCATATTTTAACAACCCCTCTGTAAGAAATAAGAACAGAATTTGATCAAGCAACATCACACTGTATTTAATCTAATCTATGTAACAATCAATGATGCTGGATGGAAATCACAATAGCCACATGCGATCAGACAATGACAGTTCAGAAATAAATCTGTACAACTCTGATTAACACACTGCTCACTACTGACAACAGCTATTCATTAATGAAGTGAAACTCTATACTCTCCATTTCAGTGGTTTTCAACCACTATCCACAGCTCGAAGGTCAACAAGTAAGTCCTAAACGTTTTGATTTTTCAAGTTAAAAACATTCAAACAGACACACTAATTCTTTTTATCAATTATTCAAATTTGCATTCATTTCGATGCAAGAAGGAAGCATGGAACTAGTGCTCATATATAAAAAATTATTGAATGTAATAAAAATAATCTGGGCCCAAAATATTATAATTATATAGATTTTATAAATTTCGTGCTATAGCGACACAAATCTCAGTGGTGGTCCATGATCGAGATACAAAATTTATACATGGCCCTTGAGTCTCAAAATCATCTGTTTTGCCTTTCTCATTCTGTTTAGCCACATAAATTTTATGGTGTCACTTCGCTGTTCTTTATGAAGATAAACTCGCCCCTATCCTGACTGCTATGCCTAGTTATGCTAGTGTTATTACTTACTTTTACGAACAGTTTTCTGGTCTCTGTGCTTAACTTCATGCTTATTCAATATTCAGCCTTGCGCACATATGTTTCAGGTCTTCTGTTGGGACGTTTGACTATTCAGTCTTTGGACGCATAAAAGTAGTCCCTACTTATACAGTATACGTTATACAATCAGTAAAATGATAGACACATATAGAACCAACTAAATCTTAGATCCTAGTTCAGTTATGAGCGGAGCAATGCTTTGCAGAAAGAATTAATTTAACTGTTTTGGTTCAGGGGCTCTTATCGCAGATCCAGCATCAGAAAAATTATAAGCCAGGTTTAGATTTAAATCCAGAGATTCAGGAAAATCGGATAAAGCACAGTGCAGCAAAGTACGGTAAGTATACAGTGCACAGAAACGAAGGTTCCTGCTGCGAAAAAGCAGTAAGAGAATCTCTATGGACAGAAGCAGGCAGCTACAGGCCACATATTCTGCTTACACAGACTGCAACCATTTTCTAATATTGACCCCCCACCAAAAAAAACCCCGCTCAACCAACCAATAGAGAACAGTATTGCTGTATTCCTGAAGCAGAAAATCTTGCCAGCCTACTACACGTTAAGTCTAAAAGCAGTGGTGGCATCGAAAACAAGGCACCAGCAGTGCACGAAGACCTAAAGTAACGCCCAGTGCATTACATCAGTTGGCAGAGCAACATCATCAAATGATATTGGATATGCGAATGGAAGAGACAGACCATGTAGTTCTTTCAGTTGTTTATTAGGTCTTAGACCGTGACGTCAGTTCTGTGTCTTTCCACAGTTGTCTCCTTGTGGCTATGCTGGTGAGCCTGGCCGTCTGCCCGACTAAAATAACATGCTGATGCTAAGCAGGTAAAGCATCCTACCTTTGTACTACCATGAAGACTTCGTTGCCCGATGCTACAATCTCCTGCTTAGCCTGCTCGTGTTCCAGTTCGTCAGATGGTCTGTTGTTAATCTGAAGCACCGCATCTCCGGCCTGCAGTCCGGCCCTCTCAGCTATGCTTCCTGGATTCACCTAGCAACAGAACAGACAAGAATGCACATTTTTGTGATAGCTTTGAAGTTTATCGGTAAAGCCAGCTATCAGCATCAGACAGAAGAACGGAAACATTTCCCGAGTCTCAAGGACTTCTCCTGCTGGGATAAGTTATAACTCACTGACATGAACACTCTACCTGAGCTGAACTGCATCGAAAATGTAACAATGACAGAAACACTAACTACATCAATTGCCAATCTGCCACCCATAAACCTACCATAGGCTTCATAGTATGTCTTGGTGCAACAGTCCCAGAGGTTAGCTTTCTACACTAAATTACATTCTGAAATTTCCAAAGAGTGACTTTATCTCAGAATAGAAAAGAGTATCTATCGCTGCCCGCCCATTCAACCTGAGATAAAGGTTAGCACTTTGCAGCATATAAAATTAAATATTTACACGCTCTGTTATTTATATCACATTAGAAGTCAATTGCGTGACCTCAACATCTTGGCAACTGTCATGAGAATTAATTTCTGAATGCCAAAGTAATATCAATCAATCAATCAATCAATCAATCAATCAAAGTAATTTGTATTGCGCCCCTTCAAGATCTCTACTCAGAGGCGCTCCCAACCCAGGCCCGGTCAAAAATAGAAGTCTTAAGGAATGAAGTCAAGGAATCACAGAGGAGCAAGCGACCGAAAAAGATCTTTGCTGCATAGTTGCAGTACACGAGAAGGGAACAAGAAAGTCATCACACGTAGCAGCCGAGCATAAAGCACTGCGACCCAGGGAAGTAGAGGCCAAGGTGAAGAGCTCACATAAATAGGATGGAGTTCTCACTTGCGGATTCGGAAATACAATGGCCTTGAAATTAACCACTGTCTATTTGATCAGCCTATAATGCAATAGTAAGTCACAGTCCAGTGGGCCTGCTGCTTCAATGACCAGTCTCCTGTAGCTACAAGCTGCAACCAATTGCCCTATTCAAGCAGCCTATTCAACCCGTCAAGGTAGGACTGGCAAGGCCCAGAGGTAAACAAACACCTTAGTTCAAACGAGCTGACACTTCATTGTGTGCACAGGGCTACAGTCTGGCTATGCACCCCTCTGCAACTACATCTTTCCCATCAATGCTATTTACAGACTGTCTTGTTTACCTAGTGAGGGACTGCTGGATCTCTGCTCAGATTGGGCTATCATGTGGTCATTGACTCCATACTCCAGGCATAATTTGCTAATTGTGTGAAGCACTAGAGAGATGCCTTGTCTCTCCCTTTTCTTAGGTTTATGATGGCATCCCATTCCCAGACCACTAAAGTGCATGATGGACTGATGTAATGTGTTGCCCAGCAGTTTAAATATTCTAGCCATTCTCCACAAGCAATCTCGGGTCCCAATTGTTCCCACCACAAACCTTGGCTTCCCAGGTAATAACCAACTAACTGCCAATTATAATATTATTATTAAACAGTTAATCATTAACACTTTGCATTATCTCATGTCCAAAACATCAGGCTCCTTCTGCCGAGTTTCTGGCATTGATTTGCCTGCCCCCTGCTGAATTTCGAGCAGTCCTGCATCTAATCTACCTATATAAACAACGTGTTACCGTCCGGAATCGGAAAATAACGGCTCCTACTATCCGGAATCGGCAAGAAAATCAATATTGGTCATGCCCAAGCCAGTACCACAGTATCCTTAATTAAGAGTATTTAACTTCCATCCTGGTATCTCAATCATCTTCTGTGGGCTGTTTTCTCCTTATCTTGATTAGCCTGCCCACTTCTATGATCATCCCTCAAATAATCTCAATTAAATGATATTCAATATCAAGATAAAAAATCAATTATTTAAAGCCAACAATAATAGAAACCAAAGCACTCAGTTACACAATACAAAATAATGATTGAAATCTATAAAACAGCACCAGAAATTTGCATTGCAAAACTATTTAAAACAAAAAGGTATTTTTATTCCACTGTAATAGCAATTTATAGCTGTCATTTTTTACAGCAGTATCTTCCAGTCCTTCAGTCAACCACAGTTAATACATCAAGTGTGCGTGTGTGAGTGTAGGTGTGTGTAGATGTGTGTGTGCAGATGCCTGTGTGTGCTAAAGTGAGCATAATATGTGCATGCATGAGGGCTAGGTACATTATACTACTATGCTCGGCAGCGGAAGAAGAAACACAAGGCGCATACCACGAAAGCCACCTATTCTTAGAGCAACTGCTATAGAATGGAACCTCCAGAAGACTGTTGAAAGGGAAGGCCAAGGCACAAGCCATTGCCCTTCCACTACAACTGCTTGACCTGGAAGTCTACTTAAGCATTTGAACAGAGCTGTAGAGTCAAGGAAGAAAGATAGCGTAGATGCAAAATATTTAAACCATACCAGTAAAAAATGCACAATGATAATATCTATGTGCATTGTGCAACTATTACAATCTTGCTTTTAGTAGTTTCTGCTCTTACAGGGCAGTAAATATTTCATGATCATTGATCATTTTCTGATCCTTTTATCTTACTTGATGCATCTCCAGAGTGATTATTCTAACCACGTTAAATTAGTTTAACTCTTTCCCAATCAACAAGCTTTTTTATTTCTGTTACAAAAAGCCCAATTTAGTCCCATGCCATTTCAGAATATTATATTATAGCAGTCTTTTGTTGATACAGAAACACAAGAATCCTGTCACTAATATCTACTTTTCCTACAATTACCTAACTACAAAGATCCATGGACATCTATCTATCTATCTATTTGGAGATTTATAAAGCGCCTCTCTCAGCAGAGCAATTCAGAGGCGCTCCCAGCGTG
>JAQFXW010005322.1:0-10474 GCA_034693945.1 Dendrobaena attemsi
AACGACTAAACTGCAAACACAGTCCAGCACGCTAACCACTACACTAACCGAGCACCCCCAAATGATACTCTTCACGTTCTTCTTTTTTCGCTCGGTCAATAACACAACTGATAAAAAAAATGAATAAATTTAGTGAATTTCTATACACGTGGAAGAGGGACAAGCAAAGATTGCAAACAGAACGGAGAGTGGCAGATGGTTTAAGGTTGATATTTGTGAGTAAATTAATTTTTTTATTATTTCCTATATAGAATTAAGCAAACTTTTAGCTGGTGATCCATTACTCTGAGTTATTGTTGGTCTCTAAGGTCGAAAGCCATCAGCCATGATGGTCCGGTCTGTTTACATATGGCACCAATGATGAAGCATCATTGCGCTCCTATGTATGGCTGGCATTTGAGATACGCACACCGCCGCCTCGGCCTGGATGGGCTCTTGAGCAAGCCACCGACCATGAGGAGGAGGCGCTTCATATATATAGGATCCATTGCGATGTTTGATATTGCCCAGCCATATTTCATAGGTCGGCAGCAGAGGCGGCGGCGGCTGCTGCGTTGTGTATAGTAATATGCCCAGTGGACCTATGGCAAGTAGTGATTGATGGAGGCGCTTTCGGCCGTTTGCGTCTCTTTTAATTTGTTTCTGTTTGGCTGTGTTGGTGACCGGTCGGTGGTAGTCGTGTTTGCCTCTTTCAACTGAATACAGATGAAGTTAACTGCTCAGTTTGTACCCCACCCCCTCCTGCTACCAATTGCAGCGGGTGTTGTGCCCCGTTGCTTCCCTCGATGAACACTGGTTCCAATAGTTCTTCTCTCTTCTGAATGTTGCCAGGGCCAGATTTAGTCAAGTGTGTTTGAGGCTACAGCTTAAGTATACAAGTGTCAACCAATCCGCTTTTGTTTGTCAGAGTTGGCAGAAAAAAACGAAACTTTTATTTTGAAATTAAAGTCTTTTGAATACATAGAAATTAAAATGTCCGGTTTAGGATCAGTACCTATTCAAGTTATATTGACATGGTAGGGACTTTTATGCAAAATGTGTTAGTTTAATATTATATGCAGTATTCACTTCTTAAATTCCAACTGACAAGTACGCTGTAAGACCTCCTGATAGAGTAGCAACCATCCTGAAGCTTCGCCAATGTTGGACCTTCCACCTGAACCGTCTTTCTTATGACCCGAGGCTTGAGCTCCTCCGCCTCTGAATTCCACCCGCGTATGAAAACTGTTATTTAGCGGTGCCTCCATCTGATTGGGTCGGGGCACCTCTGTTGAAGTTACTCCAAGAGGCACTTTATAAATTGAAGCTTACAACTACAACAGATCAATCAATCAATCAGCTCAAATTTATATAGTTCTCCTTCAAGATATCTACTCAGAAGCGCTCCCGACCCAGGCTAAGCGAAAGTAAGTAGATTTTAGTAGGGCTAAGTAAGGAGTAGGGGACGCTCGTGATAGGCTCCACGTGCTGGGGCCAATAACGGAGAAGGCTCGCTGTTTCATTGTGGCCGTACGAGCGAATGGGACCACAATGTCACCATGGGCAGCAGGACGACCACCCGTGGAGGAGACTGGATGACAGAGTTCCCGGAGATAGGCAGGTGCTTTCCCATAGAGACAACGCATGATAGCAAGTAAACAGGAGTCAAATCTATTTGTATGGTAGCCTGTAAGGCGGTCATCTGTCCTCTACTCATTTTACCTATGCCATCTTTCTGTAAGGAAATAAAATATAGAGCAGTCGAACCAAGCAACAATCGTAATAAGGGCAGAACGTGATTTGGTCAGTTGAGCCAATCCGAATGCTTGGAACTATTTTAGCTGCTCAATTCTAAATTGTTGTCACACCGGTTTGATGTTCGACCACCCGATGTGGTCGTTGTTGTTTTGCATCATACTCGTGGTCGGTTCGGTCGTTTTGTGTCTGTGTCCTTCTGTTCGTATTGTTTCGCGTATGTCTGGGTCTGACTGTCTCCGGTTGGTCGTGCGTTTCTAATGAACGTTTTTTGTGGGCGCGTTTTCATTCGCTGTCCGGTCGTGTCTTTCCTGGAATGGGATATGATTCGATCTTGTTATGTGTTGCTTTTGCGTAGTTAAGGCGCTCTTCCTACTAAGTGGCTCGTTGCGTCTGCCGCGTGGGCGCTTAGAGGAGCATCCTTGATGGAATGGGTTGTGTGTGGTTGCTGTTTGGGGTGGGTGGCCGACTGGCCGTGTCAGCTGGTGGGTGGACACCCCAATGTCTGTTGTCAGTGTTGTCAATTTTTTGGGGGGTGGACAGTGGATCCTGAGTAAGCAGAGTGGTGCTCATCTGGGTTGACACAACAATGATGTATGGGTCTTTCCGATGGCTTTCTGTAGTGTCTGGTTCGCTGGAAATGCTGAGATATAAATGCCTGGTATTTGGATGTATGCAATGCAATACAGCAGTGCAATGTATACAACTGCTGAGAGATGCCTAAAGCATGCGCTACATACAAATCCATTGTCACAAACAACAGTACTTCATATTGCCTTCTTTTGCACAGGCCTTGACAATAGGTCAGAACTTCCACTTGGTAGAGCAGTTGTAAGTGAAGGATTCTGCAGAAGTCTTTACACAGTCACTCAATGAGTGGACGCGCTTGCAATGGTGCAACCAGACATATTTGCTGCATTGCAGGCACAGTTTACTCAATGCATTCCATACCCTCACAACCGAAGGAATGTCATGGCTTTAGAATCGTTTGAGTGCTTGTTGCTAATGACATTGACATGATAAAGCAGAATTAAGATTTTCCAACCTTCAAAACATAGATATTAACGATGTGATAAACAACATAAAAATCAGGAAATAGGATACAGAAAATAATTTGAGTTTGTTACATCTTATATTGCATTTTATTTATAAATGACGTCAAATACACGTAGTGACATAAGTTACCTCAATACTTGAAAGTAAGGAGACAATCTAAGGGACATCAGACCAAGAAAGTAAATAAAATAATAAATGACAATAAAAAAGTATTAATCGGGACATCATACAAAATAAAATTTAACAAATGTATGAATAACTATAAGCAAGGCCGTAGACAGGGGGTGTTTTGGATGTTTAACACCCACAAAATGAAAAAAAGTTCGTTTTTAGTTTGAAAAGGTAGGAAAATATGAGTTTTTGGGTGTAAAACACCCCCCGAAATAAATTAATGTAAAAGAAAAATTTGTAGGACGTGGAAAACACCCCGAAACAAAATCCTGGCTACGGCCTTGACACAATGTCTCTATTATAGATGTGTGACTTGGATCTGAATCGAATCCGCGACCGTCCGGATGCAAGGCGGCGACTATCCCACTGTTCAGCCACGCCACACAATAATAATCATATATGCATGGTCTACGCCTGGAAAGCATGAGTTGCGTAAAATATCGATCTCTCCGAATATTAATCTTGAAAGAACATTCATAAGGTGTGAAACGCAACGGTCAACCATACAGGAAACGCAGCTCATTATTGCACTCTGACAGATATACAGACGGACAGATAGACAGATAGACAGACGGACAGATAGACAGACGGACAGATAGATAGAGGGTCCTGAGTCATGCTAACTGGCTGCTCGAACTTCTGACTGACTCACTGACTGAGAAACAGAAGGAATATTTAGAGAGACAAATAGACAGACGGACAGATAGAAAGACAGACACTGGTCTGGTATCCGTTCTTGATGAGGTTGTCTATTTATGTCCTCGTGGCATTATATGATCCGCAACCGAAGGGAGTTTGCCACCCTATAAATCAGTCGAACCCCTTTTCGCATTCACTGCCTCTCTTTCCAAGATAGCTCCACTTCTCTTATTCCTCTCTCCATATAAGTGCTCGTTCCCTTCCAATACACTTCCTTCTGTTCATCTGCTTGTCTGTCTGTTTGTCTGCTCTTCTGTCTGTCTGCGTTCTGTCTGTCTGTCTGCTTGCCTATTTTTGTTACTATTTTCCATGGCAGAATAATGTCATCTTCATATTTTATCCCTCTCTAAGTCCTCTATCTTTACTTGTTAATCTCTCTACCTCCCTTCTCCCGCTGTCTTTGTCTTTCTGTCTCTGTCTCTGTCTCCCTCTCCTCTCCCTCATCTTCTCCCTCTCCCCTCCCTCCCCTCTCCCTCTCCCTCTCACTCAGTCTGTGTCTCTCGCTGTCTCTCTCTGTCTCTCTGTTCTGTCTCTATCAGTCTGTTTGTTTGTCTCTCTCTTTCGCTCTGTATGTCTTTCTGTTATTCTCTGTGGCCGCGTCTGTCCCTTTATGCCTCCTATCTCCCGTGTTATTCACCTCTTCTCTTGTTCCTCCCTCTTCCTTTTCCTGCCGTTCCATTCATCCACCCTCCCTCCCACTCTTCTTTTATCTCCTTGCAAAAAGAGAATGACCATAAAACCAGCGACTCAACACGGCATCCCCCACAAGAACCAGGACCTTCCTCGAAATCCCCAGCAAATCCGGAAAATCCCCCACCCCATACGATGGTGGCTGGTATGGGGCAGTCCTACCATCGACCCTCCCTCATTCGGGGTCCGTTGCCTCACAGGATGGGCCGCAGATCTTTAGACTCCGCCCATAAATTTCCCCGTCATCCATATCGGCATTAAGACAGACGTCACGTACGACCATCATGCAACCGAAACCGGTTTCAGTTACGACCCCGAGCGACGCACAGCGCATGCGCACCGTCTCTAATCAAAGGGCCCTCCGTTTAATGACCCCAGACGGGGTCAGAGGGACAATTCGACTGGAAAGGTTTATGGGAAGGTGGATGCTGGGTGGGGAGAACCGCGATGGTCTCGGACAAAGACTCTGGAAATCAATTGTGTTTTGTGACAATGGGTGGATGGGGCGGAGGGACGGAGGGGGTCGTAAGGAGTGGCGATAGTTGAGGGAGAAATTTCTGACGATAGGAAATTTTATGTTGGCCTCCATCGTATGTCAGCTGCGTGTCGTTACATTTCTGAGCCATGGTACAGAGAATTTTGGAGTTGACCATAAAATCATATATGCATATCATACATATAACCATAACCATAACCATAACCACACTTTTATTGCACCAATGCATAAATTTAACAAGTGATTCACGTGAGAACATAGAAGCAGAGGAGCAAAGGGAGAGTCCTAAAAGGGCCAAAGCCCCGCTAACAAGGGTCGCCCTAAAGTAATTTCCAAGATAATATATTATTTAACAGGCAATCATGGTAGTACATTGAAACAAAAAATCAAATTAATTTATACTTAACTAGTTAACTACTTAACTAAGGTACACACAAAAGTTAAAGTAAGCCTAAACATTGGAGAATTATGTGCCTGCGTAATAAGGTTTTGAACAAGCGAAGGGTGGGAGTGTTCCTAGTTAGTATTACTAGTATTACTAGTTAGTATAAAGAATGACAGACGGGCATAATATAAGATCTAAGATCGAGTCGTAAGCTCCGAGAAGTAGAGCCAGGTTGCATAGTAAATGAGGTGCTTCAGTGTGTTAGCTTGTATTCAATGCCAACGCTGTAGTCGGGAGCGCCTCGGTGGAGTAACAGTAGACTTGAAGTTGTGATATAGAAGTCTTCAAATCCGTGAACAAATAATGCTTGATGATTGATCATGCAGTTGAAATCATCGATCATGAGTGATAGCCAGAAAGTCCAATTGAAGGTCAATGACATCTGAAAACGCCTCAGTGACAGTCTGACAGCATTTATCAGCCGGGGAACAATGCACGCAGAGGGTTCTAGAATGGGTGGAATTACTTCTGTCTCATATTTGTTGCCGAGTGACAAAGACTGGACTCTGTTTGTTGGGGGAGAGGAGAATATTAGTTGCTATCTGTATTGAACAGCTGTGCTTCTGGTCAACGATGGACACAATTCACCACCACATTAGCGGAATATCTATGGGCCATCCACCATATTAATGATATATATCTATGGGGAAAGGGGCTTCAATTTCCCTAAGCAGCCGTGATCAGAAGCTGATGACCTTCCGCTTCCCCTCCCACAAAAAGTTTCTTCCATCCTTCGACCAGTCTTCCCTCTATTTCTGAAGATTATACATTATAAAATGTCCCCCCCTGTTTCCACTGGGCGCAAGCATAGAGATAGAATCCATATAACGGGGCCGTCCTCCATATTAATGGAATATCTATGGGCAAGTATTACTTTTGTGTTATTTGATGTCATTATGCAGCAGTGAACAGATTGTGGTGCTTGGTTGATGTTTAATGCTATGATCATTGCGGGTGGGGTTAAATATCTTACCAAACTAGTGTGACATCGCTTATAGATTGCCCCTTTGGGAAGCTTCTTCTGGACGCTTAAGTTGTGTCTTATTGCTACCACGCACTTGATTTGCCCTCCCACTCGGGACTGGCTCTACCGGAGCATGCACAGTTTTAAGGTTCAAGCATCGAGCAGATATCTATGACTATTTGTATTATTTTAAATTTCATGTTCTTCTAAGGAGGATTGTAATTTTATATCAAGCATACTGTCCAAAAATGCCTATTGACTACTCCTATATTAAATTATTCATCGATGCATGTGTCTGTAATGAGGAATAATAATAATAATATTTTTTTATTCAGATTCAAAATGACACATCGCATTATGATTACAGACATAGTAGAATGAATGCTACAGGTTATTAAAGGAGTGAAATTTAACCTATGGCAGCCATGCAGGGTGCCGCATGCATTCTACGTCTCGATTTACAACGCAGTCTAGCGACTGAAGGATGAGTCTTCCTCAGGGGCATTCTTTCCTGCCTCCAGTTTCATGCCCAGCATGTATCAAATGTTACACGGCCCCTCATCATGGAGCATATACAAAAAATAGAATAACTATCAACGTTTAGATACATTTAATTACCACGTTGTCCTTTATTTGCTTAGTGTAAACCATTGCTTCTGTGTCAGCTCGGACATTTTGATAAACGAATATTGAATTTATAAAGCCCTGCTCACAGCATGCGTTTATCAGAAGTGCTTTCAGTGCAAAGACGCAAAGAGAAAAGATAGATTTTAAGACGAGAGAAAGATTTAGAGAGAGACGTAGAGAAAGGCAGAGCAAGGAAGAGAGGAAGTGAATAGAGAAGAGGCGTGGGACTAATATATATGGACTGGTATTCAGGTTCTTTGTTTGCTTGTGATTGATACACCGATCGTGTGTCAATCAATCTTCTGCTTTTGTTTGATGGGCTTTATTGCTGTGCTATTGTCTTCTACTGTGCCAGCTTTCTTTGGTGCACCATTGTCTTGTGCTGTGCCATTGTCTTGTGCTGTGCCAGTGTCCTAGGCTGTGCTAGTCTCTTGTGTCACGCAAGTGTCTCTTAGCTGTGACTAGGAATTTACAAAACAGGTATTTAACAGAATTGAGGCATTTGTTGAGAATTTTGGCAATATTATGGCCAGTGAATCCTTCCCCAAAGTACTACTTGCACCCCATCGTGGTGGGAGGGTGAACAGACAAGTAGCGGATTGGGGGTGAGGCTAGGCATAGATTACTTAAGTGCTAAATTCTGTGCCATCTATAGGCTAGGCCATCTGTGGAGAAGGCTTTAGCGGAAGAACACCTAGGTCCTAGGGCGCTATGCGAGGTGGACAGGCTCATCAGGAACCCTGAAAGTGCTGGCTAATGCAGAGGGCGGGACCTGGTGTTGGAAGGACACCTAAGGGCGAGAAAGGCCATTAAATAGGCCCACGGGCTTCCTTACCCTACCGGAAGAGGATTGGTCACCACCCGGCATACAGGACCAAGAAACCTCAAAATAAGACCTCATCGTTGGCAGAGTATTAGATGGTAGATTTAAAGGTCCCGGGTTCAATTCCAGGTCTGGGCAAAACATCTGACTAATTCCCAGGGGTCGGTGACAGTTTTACAGTGGTTTTGAAATAGGGAAAGTCTCGTCTTTTGAACCGCTGTAAGTTTAAACCCTATGATATGTTATGTTAAACACAGTTGCATTTTGTTTCCTATTGAACAAGTTTTAGATTACCATAGCATGGCCTTTAATCACACAGTCTTTTTATGGAGGTTTAATTTAATACGGATACACATTTCATTTCATAATGTAATTACACTGCACGCCATGGGAATATGAAAGGACACTGAATAATTATCTAAGTCGAACCTTGCTTTTATATCTGAATCAGGCTATCTTCGTTCCAGCTGTGCGATTATGAATCTTCTATTTCAGCAGATTTCTAGCGATAATGTGAAGGAACTCTGCATGTCACAGTGACTTGATGTCTGTGCAGTGACTTGTGACAGACATCGTGACAGACATTTTAGCCACATTCTGTTGCTTCCATAATGGAGTAAGCTTGTGAGAAACAGAGTCTCTCTGGCTGCTTACGATAGGCAGTGACAGCAGCTGACCTTGTTGCCTAGCAGTTTTCGCATCTATCCTTGACTTGGATATGGAAGCTGCCTCGTCAGAAGGTATTGATGCCGGTGTCTTGATGGCTGAGTGCAATGTAAAAGGCACGGAATCATCAAACAAAGTCCTTGGCACTTTATACATTTATTAGAATGTGCTATTAGATGTGATACGATGAAGTAACTAATTTACTAGCTTTCTAATATGTTATTTGCATACATTTACGCATAAATATCTGGTTGCCAGTTATGAAACTTCCTTGTCAAACTATGTGTTCGTTGATGCATGCACCGGTATGTTTGTGCATACGCTCTGCGCATAAAAATCCAATGTAGGCCTACATCACTCATACATATCAGAGGTACATTTCTCAATTTTTTTGACATAATGTGTAATTGTGTATATATATATTCAGTAACTAATTGGTAGATGTTCTAATCTAGACCTATGTTCTAATGGTTGGATATAGCTAAATATAGTTAGTCTCTCATTAATAAGGTAACAGCTCCTTTGAATTCAATGTATCCTTTGAGTCAGTCGCCTCGTTTGTGTGTTTATTATTACTGTAATTTAACTGTAAATCTTCTTAGTAATTGGAGATTATTACTGAATGAGATTTAATTAAAATTCTATTATATTGAGTGTTGTTGTTTAAGTCTGGCTGGAGTAGACTTGATTCTAGGTCCAGTTTGTGAATGGATTTGTTTTGACAAATTGTTATTGGTTCATTATATCCATGGTGATGTGTAAGAATGAAATCGCTATTTGAAGATGCAGTTGATGTATTGTGTTGTATTCGAGTGTTTATACAGCGCCTCTGTATGAACTGTTGAATGGCACTCATGACTATAGGGCTGATGCTAAGTCAGAGCTAACACGCCAAAGCGCCTCATTTGATGATGTAACTGTGCCACTGTGTGAAGGAAGTTTGAGTTTAACCCATGGGAGGGTGTGGGACTCGATCTTATTATTCTTATTATTCTTCGTACTGGTAGCTGCTTATCTCTTTTGGTTGGAGAGACAGGCAGACAGACAAACAGAGACAGAGACAGAAAGAGAGGAGAAGGAGCAGCCTTTAATTGTGACTCACTGATGCCATGCTGATAAGAGCATCTGTGAAATCAAGACAAACATCATGACATGAAGGACCAGGACAAGCATTGATCTCAGTCGTAACAGCCTGGTCGCTTGTGTCTATGGGTCGGTGGGTCGTCATCCTGTCTTGATCATGAAACCAGATATCCACTTCATCAGGTGCCCTGAAGAGCTCCGACCTCCAAGTAGTCAGCCGGCCGCCGGTAGGTCATCTCTCAGCCATGAAAGAGATGCCAGTGAAGTCTGTGTGTACTGGCGCTAGATAAATTGACTTCGAATTCAGTTTTCTTCTACTTGGTCCGAATAGCTTAAGACCGCGCATAACCTTGAACTTCATTGTCCAGCAAGAGCTACATTTTGCCAATATTATTATGTCCTTGGATGATGCAGTAGTGTGCAGTCTTTTGAGGATTGATATTGTAATCTGCTGTCGAACAAGTTGTTATTATTACCAATTAATATTGATATTAGTGCTTCCACACATATTGCATTTAATGCAGTGATTAATATTAATTTTCTCTTAATAATATATTGATTTGCAGCTTCTGTAGTGCAAGTGTATTTGTTTAGTGTGCATAAAGCATCTTCTTAACGTCCCCATTGTAGACTAAGCTGGGGCTTCTTTGTCCTTGTCAGCTTGGCCTCTGATGGCATTTCCTGTTCCATGGGTTTTTGCACTGAGAAATCCACTGTATAAACGTAAATGTAGGCAATTTTTGTATAGCGACCGAGACCGTATGTCCGTATCTTCAATGAATCGATCGGGTGAGATCCTTCACCACCATGGTCCGTGCAAGCCTGATATTTAAATCTCTGAATGTCTGCCAGCATCAGAAGTCAATCAGCAGTCCATGAAGTAACAGTGGCTTTTAGATGCATACAATCTGACGATATATTATGAGCAGTAAACATTGAGATAGAGCCGGTGTAACGCGATATTTTATCCGGCAACAAATAATATCCGAAAACTCATATCATTGGTTCACGTGACCTATG
>JAQFXW010005323.1:0-10473 GCA_034693945.1 Dendrobaena attemsi
TGGTGGGATACAAGGCAACTATATTAGCAACAGCCTTGTGATTGGACATTGGTAACCATAGCAACCTGTGATTGGACAGATACAAGAAGATCATCAGAGCAACAGGCTTCCTATTGGTCAACACAAATCATACTGGATTCGAAAACAGTAGAACTTTGTTAACCAATGAGGAGAGTCGATGTGGTTGAGTGGAGAGGACTTTGAAATCAGTTGAGGTCTGGATGTTAGAGTGAATTGACGTTCAAGAAGTCTGCAGAGGAGTCGAGGTAGTTTGGTCCTTTTCCAATTTTTAAGTTCAATAAAATTGTTATGATATTCGATTCTGTAACGCCATGAGTCTCTATCCAATCGAATAACGTCCTGTCACTTCTGTGATCTCCATTTACACAAACCAATTGAAACCCGATCACAGAACAGACAAAGGAGCTGCATCGAGTGCTGACGAAAAACACTCACTTACCTGCCAGCCATATTGGATTCAAAACAGTAATTACACTAAACAAATTCGTGAATTTAATTTTTCTAGAAGTTCTTATAATTTTCACTATGATAAAAATAAAAAATATTTCCGATTATTATATACAAATTATGAAAAATCGACTATTCTTTTCGAAAGTGATAATCAGGTTATCGTTTAACAGTCCTAGTTTAAAATCCAAATAATTCAACAACCTGAGGACTGTTACTTTGTTTTTGGTAACTAGGAAGATTAAAGCTTGAGCAGTTTACTATCGTATAGATGTTTTCTGTTTCATGGATTATGTTATGTGTTTGCTTGGACCCGTAAATTGTTTACTTACTTTACTTACTTACTTAAAATCCTGGTCACATTCAGGGGTACCTTCCCTTCCAACCCTGAAGACGAGGCCTGCCCTTCCTGCATCACAGGCAATTGTTGTCTGAGTCCAAGGGATAACTGATACCTTAAAAAATTATTCTTGAAAAAAATTCAATATATGTATCTATTCGTCTAAATAGAATCAAAAATGAGTTATCTTTCCATTTTCGAATTAATTGTTTTGATCAAACTCATGACAATGTGTGTATGTGAAAAGCTGGCTGCCTACCAGAATTATCGTTGGGACAAGTTGTGTCCGGAGAAAAGCTGTCAGGTCTTTCTGTTTCGTTGAAATACATCACAACTAAACCGTTCACTTTCCCACTTTTCACTAACCGGTCAAACACATTTCTTGACAAAAGAAAACACAGAACATTTAGCATGCTTAATATGTGAGAAAATGCTCAGTGGAAATCTCTGTGGACACTGGGCAGCTATTATATATGCTTCTGTATGTGAGATTATTTGATTCATAATTATCTGCAACGTGACTGGCAAGTGGGATAGGTCGAAGGCTCATACATCAAACTCATAAACGATGCTCGGGCCATCCAGTATCTAGGGCTGACTCGGCAGACCGGAGACCACCGGACGTGGAGCTAAAAGGTCAACCGAGGCTGGGTGGGTACTTCTTAGTAGCAACGCCTAACGTCAGATGTGCTCCCACAGACCATAACTATTAAGTAAGGCTTTGTCATGTTCCAAGGTTTTATTACAAGGTTACATAATCAAATAATCTCACATACAGAAGCATATATATATATATAATTATATATATGATATATATTTTATATGTATATATATATATATTCGTTTATTGAAAAGAAGGATGACACACCGCATCACATCATTACTGCAGAAATTTCTCGGCACCTGCACTAGGTTACACCAGCTGAGACTGGCCAGAGGGTTGTTGACAACTTGACACCAGCTGCTGCTATTTTTTTTAATTTATTTACGCATTTCTATACCGCCCATTCAAATCCAATACTACTAGGCGGTCATCTGAAGACTTCAAATGACAAAGTCTCAGAATTTTTTATTTTTTACATTCAAAACAAACCTTTGAAACATATGAATACTAATGACGGCCATGTACGGAGCATGAGGACCTTCATTTTCCAGCCACTCCAAATCGCTGATGTTCCTTACTAAGTGAACAACGCCCACATTTCCTCCTCGATCAGCTGTTAACAAAATGAGACAGAAATTATCATCACACGGCAATCTAATGAATAACTACATAGATTTAGTTTCCAAACCTAAATTATTATCAGCATCATTATTCGAACCAACTTAGCCCTTAAATGCAAACATTTCAGTTGAAGAATTATTGAGCTACACAAGTACAATAGGCTTAAGTGTCGGTTCTAGAAGCTCTTATCTATCTATTTTTCTTTTATTTAAGTAACTCTACTGTGCTGCGCCAGAATGTCAAAGCGTAGACAGGGGGTGTTTAAACACCCCATAATGAAAAAATTGCAATGTAAAAGTTCGTTTTTAGTGTGAAAAGGTAGGAAAATACAAGTTTTTGGACGTTAATTACCCTCCCCCCGAAATGAAACAGTGTAAAATAAATTTTTTAGGGCATGGAAAACCCACCACCACTGGGAAAAAAAATTCTGGCTATGGCCTTGCAAAGCCCAATTGCAGGTTTATTTAGACTTTACGTAATTCTACTGGGCTGCACCAGAATGTCAAAGCGGGTTTATTAATCCATTCAGTAATGACCCAGAAAAAAAAAGAATTTAAAGCATTTTAGAGCACAGTAACTATACAATAAAGAGATTCTCAATTTACATTTGTCTAAGCTTCGATCTGTGTTGAATGCAGTTCCCCGTGTTATCATACTTTGCACTGGCTTCCTGTCCAACCAACAGCGCATCCACTTCAAGATCCTCTCTGTTATGCGAAATTATATTGCAGGCTCAGCTCCTTGCTATTTCATGAATCCCTGCCTCCTGGTCTCTTCCCTGCCCTGTCACAGGTCTTTGCGATCTGTCTCTCATAACCTTCTACTTGCCCCTCTCATGTGATCTGCCACAGCTCAAACCCGAAGCTTTGCCTAGGTTGACCCTTCAGCCTGAAATTCCAGCTGACTGGGTCAGGAGCGCCTCTCTTGAGGTTTCTCTATAAGTTGAAAATTACTATTACAAATTACAATTACAGTATATGCGAGTGCACAAATAGGTAAAGCATTGTTGGATTTCATTCATCATTAATGCACACAAGCACACATTAAATATAATCAAAACATTTTCCATAAATTAAAGAACACCTAACCAAACATCTGACCTTCCACATCAGTCAAATGAGAGAGCAATTATTCAATCAAAATTACAATCAAGCTGCAAATAACGACTGATTTCCAATATGCCTCTTAACACGTGGCACAAAGAATGACAAAACTACAGAAGCAAATGCGCACACAAACATTCAGAAACAAACACGTCAGAAATCCACAGGCAAAAGAAACTAAAGAAGACATAAAGACAAATCCAATCAAGAACACTTACAGCTGCAGCCGATCTGATGTGTGGCATTGAAGCGTCTAAAGCACATAGCAAACCCATCATTCTCCAGATTGTAGTAAATCTTCTCTGTGAGAGATGTTGCGGCAGAACCTTCAAAACAAATTCCATTTTAGCACAGACATGTGCAACACATGCAGTTGAGAAAAAGCAAACAACATTTAAAGGTTTCCTCTAAGACTAATTGTCACTTCTCCCTCACTGTTCTCATTGAGATTAACTATTCTTAGGCCAGCAGAGCATACAACACCCGATCAAGCATTTCAATATATGGATAAATATAGAGATCAGCATTTGTATAATTTGTCAGTTGGAAAATAAGATCGCCCACCCCCACTCCTGGTTTGGATATACCAGGAGTGATCCAGCACTTAGGCCATTAGTATAAGGCTAACCCGCTGTTAAGCCGCGACTTGCCGTATATCGTATAACCTGTCTGTAATCATACTGCATTCTTTTCAATATGAATATATTAAAGAATACTATATTTATGCTAAGTAGTATGTATTATTCACGTTGGCATATTAAGCCATTTTATATCAGTCATGTAACGGATGTCTGCTAAATGGGATTCAATGCTGAAGTTGATGGCTTCCTAAGTCATGGAAAAGCATGGTGATAATTTACTTACTTATTTAAGAACCTAAACTACAGGATTACCGACTGCATGAATCCTGTAATTTCCAATACACCTCTGTGTTCAATTTTTTCTTGAATAATATAGAACACAAGTGAGTGAAGTCGTGCATCGCCTCATCTTCTGAAGATAAACCTCGCATCTTACCCTGATTAGGAAAACTGGACAATATTACAACAAGATAGACGAAACTAAAATCTCTTAAGTGAAGAATCATTTTTATATTCTTTTAATGACAATCAAAGCGGAACCAAATACAACGAGTGAGTCATAACGGGCACCGACTACAATACACTGCATCGGGTTTTCAACCAACGATTCTATGAGTAGGGAAGATGACGCAGTGCGTAACTAGGGTGCGCGAGGCATTCTGGTCAGTTTGTGTGCCAAGGCATGACAACTTTCGTATCAACTGCGTTAAAATACCTAAATTATTTATTTGCTAAGAGATATTATACGCTGAAAGTATTGTAATACCCACATAATGTTAAGTTTTTCTTTGTTAGAATATACTATACTAACTTTTGATAAAAAGAGAAAAATTTTTGGCATAATTTCTTGACGACCTCTTTATGTGTTGACATAATCATAGATATAATGAACGTTGAAATGTCCCGGAAGTTGGTGAAAGATTTCTCTATGGTTTAGTGTTGATTTGTTTCTGAGTTTCCAAAAGTGTTTTTATTCTTTTTGGCTTTAATTGATAAATATTAACATGAACAGTCGTGGGGGTAAGCGCAAGAGACATTCAACGACTGAAGATGGCAGCAACAATAGCCAGAAAAAACGAGTATGAATGTTGTATGTGTCTTTTGTAATTTGTTCATTTTTGGATACGTTACCACATGGTGAGCGTTAAAAGAAGATGATGCGATTGGACGCATTTTGTGAAGTCTACATCAATTATATTTCTGTAAAATTGATAGCTCTTAATTGTTTTTTGCGATGAAAAGTTTGTAGAAGATCTAGGTTTTTTGTACCTCTATAGTATTAATACATCTCCCAATGCATTTAATGGCTACTTTAAAAGGTGCAGTAGCGAATCGTCGAAACACGAATCGGCGAATGGAAATTGTCGCCGAAACCGTTTTTTTTTACCGAGGAACGGAATCGTATCACCGAAATTGCGAATCGCAGAACAACTTATTGCCAATTCAAGGCGGTAGCCAGGCTATTGTTTCGGGGGAAAACTGGCAAAACTGGCATCTGGCAAACTATAGTATCGGAGACCTATGTAATTTTTTTGGGGTAAATCTTCTGCAGCGGAATCTTCCATCGTACGTAGCAGAGAGATAATTACTTCTATGGCGGAACCAATGAAAGAAATATTTGGGACCACGTGATATTACTTTCATATCAATATGGCAATTTAGGCGTTCGTGAGGTTCGAATAGGGTCAGGGTGCCCGTCGTGAGGGTCGGCTAGGGTCAGGGTTAGGGTTTGTATCGTCTTTAGTCATTTTCATAGGATCAAAGTGAACTCAAGATGACCGAATCTTCCGCCGCATAAGCAATCTTGCATCACGATGACGGAAGCTGTCGCTGTGTAAGCAATTTTGGATGCCTTTTTGGCAGAAGCTTCCGCCGAGAAGCACCACGCATAATTTGTTGGGTTTGTCCTATTGCTAATGTTACTACGACCCTCACGATGCGTACCCTGTTCCCATCTGACACCGGTCCACGTTCCAATACATCACACTTGTCCCTTGTTGTGTATCTGTTGAATATATTAATCATGCTCTACAAAGGGCCATGGAGCATTGGATACAAGCTGGCGTGAAATGCAGACTTATAAATTTATATAGCGCCCCTCAGAGCGAACTCAACAGAGGCACTCCCGACCCGATGAACAGAGCCATAGGGAAACCGCATAGTCTTCAGGCGCCGACGAAATCCGGAAGGAGATAGAGAAGATTTCCTGTCTCTGGGCAAGACAGTTCCAGGCTGAAGGGCCAACGTAAGCAAAGCTGCAAGTGGCAGAACGCATAAAAGGGACAAGAAGCAAGTCGAGTGCGACAGGGCGCTACGACCCAGGAGCATATATATGTAGCACGAGCATACGATAAGACAAGCCCAATTTATATGGTCCTTGATTCTATGAGTGTGCCGTTTATATTTAAAAAGACTGATGACCTTGTTTAGTCATTATTCATATTTCCAACCCATTCACACCAAGCTTTAAAAACTGATTACCTTCGTTTAGTCATTACTCATTTATATTTACAACCTATTCACACTCATTTATTTCACATTATTTAATTTCGGTGGTGTTTTAACACCAAAAAAACTCATATTTTGCAAACCTTTTCAATGAAACACAAATTTTTACATAGTCATTATTTTATTTCGGGAGGGGGAGCGGAGGTGTTGGCGTTTAAAGACCCACTGTCTATAGCCTTGTGCCAATATTTAAAAAAATAATTTTAACGACAGTTCTAATTCACTATTATGGAATGCATCGAATAAGCTGTGTTCAAGGACCTCCAAGAACTGGAATAGATTTTCAGAAAACCAATAAATCAGACGCTTGACAGAAAAATCCTTTCAACGAATCGGCATATTTCGGAGTTTCAGCGCTTTTGGCGATTCGGGTTTCGACGATTTGTGTAGGCACCCTTTAAAGTACACCTTAATGTAATTCTCATTAAATACACAAGAAACCAAAATGGTTATGAATTTGCATGTACCAACTCTAGTAAATTTTCAATTAAACACGTAGGACCAACCGTATGGAACAGTCTTCCTTTAGACCATTGCTGTATATCAACTGGTATTTTATTTTATAAGAAGTTAAAACTTTGGCTAAAGAAACGTAAAAACTTAAGTCAGGTTCAATATGCTTTTTGAATATATTTTGCACTATTTTGTGCCAACCACGAAGTGTGCGTATAATCTTTTTTGTTTGTTGTTCTGCATAATAATTTGTGGCATTAATTCATGGGTTTTTTAGCCACCACCATCATCACCGTGTTAAGCATTACTGCGTATAGGTTACCCTAATTAGCAGGACCTCGGTTTCTTCTCGGTCTTCCTATTGTGCCTTGTACATAACTTGTTTTGTAAATAATGTTCAAATCCTGCTATGTTATGTCTTGGAACAATAAACAATGTTGATTGATAAGTTTCCAGTGAGACACCGCATAATGTGTGAATAAATTACTTCTCAGCGGAAAGTTGTTAGCATGACTTCCAGTGTCGATCCTGGTACTCACCCGACCATCTCAATGTAAACATGACCCTGACTGACCCTCTTAACCTGGCTCCAACCGACTCTCATAACACGAGCTGACAGAAAGTAATATATTTCACAAAAGTACTTTGAAGTTTGTGCATATGCAAAGATCTTGCTTTGATTTTTTTAGTGTGACAGACATTGCATACTTTCCCTGTCACTTCTTAAATGCAATAACTGTCAGTTTGTAATTATTAAGTGTTGCTACAGAAGTTAGACTGAGTAAGTTAGGTTTCATTATTGAAGCTGTTGTCATCTCTTCTTTCAGAGAAGTCTTCCGTCTGCCGAGGGTGGAGGTGCTTCAGCAACCGCTGCCATGCCAGAAGCAGGCACAGGAGTCAGTACATCATGGTCTACAGTTTCGTCGGAAATTCAACGGTCGGTAATCTATTTCATGACTTTATGTGTTGTTGCATTTATTTTATGCTTAAATGAATTTACTTTATGCTTAACTGGACTTATAGCATACAATACAAATTTTAATTCAATTGTTGTTTAGTGGAGCTATGTACATGTTGGCTGATGAGAATTTTTCCTGATTAGCATCCCATTCCAGTAAAAATTACTTTTGTCGTACAATGGAGATCCTTTTTATGCACAAGTCCACTATCAAACGTTTATATCATGGATTTCAACGTTTGGTTTCTATGAAAAACTGTTTTTGGCTGCACATAATGCGTTGCCTGTGACGGTGGAGAATGGAGATGATTTAAATCAACAATAAAAATCATGATTTAAATCAGTAATGTTTTGAGATGAAAATTGTTTGTTTTTAGCTTAACGAATCTGATACCAAGAATCCGGAATTTTAAACTTGAGACGCCGGAAGCTTGTACTCATGAGGTTGCAATTCCTGAAAATGTTGAATACAAAGAACTTGTAGTGAGTAAGGGTCCTCCAGCCAGGGAATACAAGTTCCAGCTGGATCCGTTTCAGAAGGAGGCAGTCCTGTGCATCGAAAATAACCAATCCGTTCTTGTATCTGCTCACACATCAGCTGGAAAGACAGTTGTTGCTGAGTAAGTTTTGCATATCATTGACACGTTGCATCTCGTATATATATATATCAGCTGTGATATATATGTATGTATATGCCAAGGTACGTTCAGCACAGGATGCTGTGACATTGCAGACAAGTTAGTCAAGTATTGGTGGCAACATGTATTAAATATAGGAAATGGAAACATATCCTTGTTAATTCAAAGCCTCTGAATTGTTAGCTTTGAAATTTGCTGAGAACTATTGCTTTGATAAGTTCTGTGTCATATAAAGTATTTGAGTAATTAAGTAGTATTTACATAAGGAAACGTAAGTTTTTGAATCATTGATCAGTTTTGTTGCGAAATGGTATAGTTTTGAGATGAAAAGTACAAAGAATAAGTCGGCACACCTATTCAGCTCAATATGTCAAAATGGCTGCTTATTTCATGCCGCACCAAGCTATAATAATATTCGTTTATTGTTGGCAAGAACGTAGTATGATTACAGACAGGTTATGTGAAATACGGCCCGCATTGCATGACACACACGTCGGCTTTACAGCAGGTTTGCCTTACACTAATGGCCTAATGCTGGAACACTCCTGGTACAGCCGAACCAGGAGTGGAGGTGGGAGGTGGGCAATCTTATGTTCCAACTGACACGAGACAAACGACACAACAGAAAAGCGCTATTAGCAGCTAACAGAAACTTAAAATAAATTACTGCCAGATTGGGGTTTGTAACAGAGATGTAGTTATCCTATGGATATATCTGTCGAACCATCTGAAAGCCTCTCATCCTCTTTAAAAGGAGCTATACAAATTAAATGCGATTCAAACATTGCAATTGGTAAAAATGGGTTGTTGTCAGATATCTCTTGAATTTACTACATGTATGTTTGGGACAAATTGCATTATAGGTGACCTACCTCAAACAGTAGGCCTATTGCTTAAACTATCAAACATTCCAACACCTTTACATTTCTTGAATAGAAAATTAAATTATTTTAAGTAATCTGATCTCCGTCAAGATAGTCAAACAAATCATTACTGTTACAGGCAATAATAATGTTCGAGTCTCAGATGAACAACGGCATAGACGACCGCAAGGCAACATGGAAAAAGTTGTAAAACGTTTTTAAAGCAGTTATTTTCAACAACAAAGACCTCTGTTCTCATAAGGCGTCGTTAAGTTACGGAAATTCACTCAAAAACCTCAAATACTTATGGCCGTGTTGCCCAAAGCTATATTTATTTAGTCGCATCTTCTATAGGGTCTCTTTAAGCATATAACTACTGGGCTGCACTCATGGTCCCAACCTATAGGTGTGTCGGGGTTAACACACCGAAGTGGATTGTTTCTTATTTATTAACAAAGTAGAATGTAGAACCGGACCTATGAAAACCTGCCTTAATTACGGTAAGAGTTCTCTGCGATAGGCAACTCTTCTTACAGAGTTCAGAAGTGCATGTACACGCCTTTATTACTTGCTCGTGGTCCCTACGCAACGGCTTGAGGTGGGGTTCGAACCTTCGACCCTCCGGTCACAAGGCAACGACATTACTCTACGCCAGGTGGCGGTTGCCGTATTGTATGCAATGACTGGTGAAAATTGATCGCAATAATTCGACACCTCGTTTACATATATCTATGCGCATTATAACCAGATAACGTGGCGCGCATAGTACTTCATACATTGGCTGAATAAACCTGCTGCGTTGGTTACAATAATTCGCGCTGTTACAAACGTTATTATTATTTTAGACAGCAAAAGATTGCCTACTTATTGTCAATATATCTTACTGTCGCACTGCGGTATCTTGATTTGGAGAAATCCCAAGATCATGATGCAAAAAATGCATCCCAAGAATGTAAAGAATCTCAAATCACATAGAAAATTACGTAAAATGTGTTTTCATTTTACTTTTTTTACCTGTTCCCAAGTATAAAAATTCTGAGATTGTTCCAAATTATTCCAAGTTCATCGCCAAGATTCCAGGAAACTTGCCAAAAAGTGGAGCACTGTGAGTGTTTCATCAGTTTAACGACAATTTATGACAAGAGTGGCATTTGCCTATGACGTATATGTGTTTCGTCAGTTTAACGACAGCCTATGAAAACATAGGCCGTTGCTATTAGTCAAGCTCAACTGATTTTTTGATATAGTAAAATGTTGCTTGGTTTACTTACACTTATTGGACAGTTTGATACCGATAAAAGGTATGCAATATTTGATTAAACTAAAGGTCGTCATC
>JAQFXW010005324.1:0-10473 GCA_034693945.1 Dendrobaena attemsi
TCACGCCATTTAGGTCCCCGTGAACGGACCGTGCTAGCCCGAGATTTTGAAATCTCCGAATGTCCGCCGGCACCGAGGTTCGAACCGGGGTTGACGAAACAACCGGCCGGCTCGCTCCCGATGTAGCTAACTGGAGCATTCACCAAACATTCAATACTCACGTAGACATAAATGCTTTCCGCAATCGACATTGTGCAGGGACCGCAACTAGGGGATGCAGAGTGCCATAAAGGTGACCCACACAATTTGTCAATTTTATAATGGAGAGGTGGTCAATAAATTACCATAATTTACTAACAGAAATGTGCTATAAAAATTATGTTGACTTCTGAGGGATCTGCCACAGACAGTGCAGAATTATAGGATACTGTCCATAAAATAAGACAAATTTTACCTGTTGTAAATTTAGAAGGGGTAAAAAAGAAGTTCTAGCTGACGCGCGAATAATTTCAGATTCTTTACGGTAGGCCTATTTCACTTGTCCAACCATTTCAAACTGCATAACAATATTCTATGCCAGAACCCTTTGTCATTCTAGGGCGTTCACACTCAACTCATGGCTTCCGTCTTTTCAATGTGTGCACCCCCAGCTAAATCATCTGGCTGCGCCTCTGATTGCGCAGTGATAAAACCCCTCCCCACTCGGCGCGTAAAATTACCCCCCCCAATATTTGACAAAGATTTACGTTACGCCTCTGACGGCTCCTATGCCATATAGGCTATAGGCGTACACTTAACATCATCAGTGTTATGACTTAATTGTGATTGTACATGGGTCTAATGGTCTATAGATCGAGATTTCTTTAGTGTATACGGTACTTACGGATAAGCCTTAATTTTAATAGACTGACTTTAATTTAGTAAACAAGGAACGCGCATTCTACTCGCTATTTTCGATCACAGGCCTAATAAAACCACTAGGCCTACAGGCCTAAATTGCTGACTTAAAATTAGCTATATAAATACGCAGAATCTCTAAATCACGTGGCTTCATTAGAAATGGCGCGAAGATATAGGAGCACCTGCCAATAATTATTGAACGAGAGGGATACTAATTATTATTGTTTTCTTATGGAGGACGGTTAGCAGGTTCATTTGCAATCATTTAGGGCAGTCTAGAATTTTTTAAAAAGATGTCCGCGAAAGATAGGCCTATATACGAGTCCAGCGATTCCGTTAGCGTGCGTCCTGGCGTTCGGGACTCCAAAATTTTTAGGCTGGACTCCAAAGAATTGATTGGCGTCCATGGATGCATTGTGAATGGACTCTAAAATAAATTCCCGCGGCGCTCAAATACCGTGTGTCACATAATAGGCCCTATTGCGTTAAAAATGGTCAAAATTTTTCGTACTCATGCGCGAATTTTCTCTTTAAGCTTCTTAACCAAAAGTGGGTAAACTCTTCGAGTCTTCGTACAAAAATCACCTTTTGTCACTTGCACTCTTGCTTTGGCTGTTTATAAATTTGGAGATTTTACAGATAGCCTGCTACCGTATATAGGCCTATGACATTAGAAAAGCCTGTAGGCCTATGGAACTCCAAAAATTGATGGGCGTGGTGTCCATGACTCCTCTCCATTTGATTTGGACTCCAAATTTTGCGACCTGGTGCGTCCAGGACTCCGGAAATTCAGGCGTTAACGGAATCACTGTATACGACCGTTATGAACATTAGGCCAAGGACTATCTAATATAGAATCCTTGACATTAGGCCAAGGCCTATTATCATTTACATGGCATACCCGGGTAGGGCATAAGCAGTGATTAATCTAGACCAGTGTATGGGTGGGGGTTGGGGCGGGGAAGTTCCCCAGGATTGACCTTGCCCCACCCCCAGGATTGGCATTCCCGTCAGGAAAATATTTATTTTTTAATAGGGGTATAGCAAAATAATAAGATTTTTCCCTCCCAACTTTCTATTACAGCTTGCCCGGTGAGCCTACACGTGTACGTAGGCCTAGGTGTTAAATGCTCTCAAATGCTGCTTTAACACTTGAGTTTTTGAGCTCAGCGTGACTGCGTGTGAGGAGTAACGATACCCACCTGGTCCAAAATGTTAGAAAACCAGCGTCAAATTAGATTTGAATATTTTGTTGTTGAACTATGTTTATGCTGGACTGTAGGCCTAGTACAGACGTACTGTAGGCCTAGTGCAACATCATAAATTTCCGCAAGTAGGCCCTATATTGGAAGTAGACTTCTAACTTAAATTACATCTGCAGATTTCTTTGAAGTATACTAGGCGTAGCTTATTTTGAATTGTCTTAAATGCGAAGTAATGTTAATTTGAAGTAATTTTTTTGCAGAACATTAACCGACCCATGTGCAATACAGGTTCCAGTGAAGATTGAACTCGCCGTTGATGTGGTTGAACTGTGAGATTGCCGAAGTTCAAGTCTACTCGTTAGCCAATCCATTTCAATGCCCAGTCAAAGATGACGAATCAGCTGACAATTTCACAAGGTTAGAGATTTATACGATTATAGTCAAGTGAACTTTCATGCCCGGCAGACGACTGACGCATGTGATGACCATTTATAATTATCTCAGAGTTTCATTTGGCGTCAGAGCGCCCAAAGCAGACAGATAATTGTTGGCGTAGTTAGGGATTGGTGCCCGTTTGACACAGACGACCGGAGTCGATTTGCCTCTTCAATTCTAGTTTACAATAGCGCCCCAAACCACAACGTCAGAATGTCGTGCCCAAGTCGAATTGAGATTCTTTGCATAGTCCAGACTTGTAAGTACTTCAGTAAATGAGTCGAGTGGACGCTTCAAGACATTGAACGTAATTCGGCAAAGTCTCAATCTGTCGCCCTTAACATTTCTCACATGCTTCATTTTCCTGTTGTCATGGGCCTAATAGTCATCTTCAGAGATAAAGAAAAGCCTCACCCCAGTTAGGCCTATCATCGATTTATTAGAGAGCTTGTGTGTGAACGATAATATTGTTCCAATTCATTTTCAAGATCATTTGAATTAGGTTTAGTGCATCTAGTGCAAACCACGGTTGCTATGATTGGTAAGAACACAAGACTTATGGAGTAAAGGTTCTGGGTTTGAACTTCTGGGAAACTGTTATACTGTTTAGAGACTTTGACCCATGGTTACTTTGCACCTTCATCCATGTCTAGTAATAACAGCATACAGAAATTAGTGATAAAGAGAAAATAAGCAAATACTTTTAGCTACCGGCTTTAATCTAAACATAACTAGTTTTGGTTATTCATATTTTTTGAGTTTTCAGGTTTACAACTTTATAGTACACAGCATCTCTCGGCTTCGGTTGTTAAAGCTCATGTGTGCCTGCCAATGTGTTCTTATAGTAGTAGTAGGAGGGGTGAAACACAAGGGTTCAGATTTTTAGCAACAGGTTGAAAATACAATACAGGAAATTAAGAGCATGGGTATTTTTCATCTAGAGGTTCATTTTAATGTAAATATAGAGGCACCACTAATGGGCCACTATACATGTAAGATATATCATCATAATTTTATAGAACAACATGGTATTATTTTTAAATTTTTTGTTCAAGGATATATTTTTCAGTTTCTTTTACTTGTGTATCGTCAGTGCCTTAGTGCAAAGAAATGTGTTAGAAACCAAAAATTAGTCGTGTCTCCTCTCGTGGGCACCCACGTTAGAGTGTGTTACAGGTTTAAAAAGTTTCTATTGACAGATGTTTAGTTGCTCTGCCTAATTAAATAACATGACAATCTTGGTTGTTCTTGTAGAAAGTTTTTATATGTGATGTTCTCTGGAGGTTATCAAGTTCACAAGGATAAATGGTGGCATCTGCGTAGATTCGAATCTTGTCTAGAAATGGCATCATTGCTTGGTGTTCGTTCAAAGTAACAAGGTCAGTGAAAGATCTCAAACGATCAGTTCATTAAAATGCGAGCAGGATAAAATGTGTATAGTATATCTGCATGGAAAAACTGGAGAATGTGTAAAGAAGAGCTACAAAATGAGTTTGGGATATACAGAGATTTGAGATATGAAGTAAGTTGGACAAGGTGCATGACTAGCAACAAGTGATGGAGAGGAGGAAAAGCTGAGGAGATCTAATCGAAGCTTGTGATGGAAAGGAAGCGCTGGCTGTGGTGGAAGAGGTTCTTTCAATTACCACAGAACAAGACAGCTGGAGAATAGATATAAATTATTCGAGAGACCAAAGGGAGCATGAGGGCAGAAATTGTTCAATGCAAGGGTTGCTGTAGACTTTCCAAATGGATTGAATGATAGAACTGCATGTATCCATGGACAACAATATCCAACTTTCAAGAGGAAGCTGAGAGACGAGTTATTGAGTGTCTTCTGAATCACTTCAAACCCTGTTATCTTATGTTTCATTACTTTTATGGTTGAATGGAGCAAGTTATATTTTTTAACGATTTGCTTCAGCGATGGAGCGAGTCGGTGGAATTTGGGTGCTTTGAAAGCCTCCGCAGTTTTCTCGAATGGCGTAATCCATGACGCTGAAAATTGCAACTTTTACATCTTTAGCCAACCCCGATTAGGGTCTAAAGTTGACTTGTTGGCCTCTGCCCCAGTCACACCCTGCATAGCACGGTACACTTGTGCCTGTGTATATTTGACTCAGATGCTCATTCCCTCCAGGTTAGGCTGTTTTTTTAAGTCACCCGCCTGGCTTGCTGTGGTGCCTGTGCACCCGGACTGAAGGCCAAGAGGACTCTTCTGCCATGGGAATCGGGTCGTAGACAGAGAGGCATGTGCCGTCTGCAATAAACCGTCTTTTTCATAAACAAAACGCAGAATATTCAGAAATTTCGCTGCATTGGATGCACCACTGTACTTTGTACACGGGCAAAATATTTAAATGTTTATCTGGACCTATTTTTAGACTGACCCGGTGACCTGGCTATACCCAAGTTATCCAGAGGACTTTTGCCATTGTAGATATATTATAGGGGGATATAGGCCTACTCACTGTATAGTGTAAGAAATAACCTCAGATGTTTGAGAATTTTAAATCATGAGAAAGCCGGCAGGAAAAGCATGAAACGGACAGCATTGAGTTGAGTTGTACTTGACAATTGATGACAACCAAAGCTATAAAAGTTTAATTACTTGAATTCAAATGTGATGATGATGATGACAATGACGATGATGGCAGTTGCAGTTATGATAATTGTATATATCTGGCTATTACGTTAGTTCATAAGCAAGTTTTGAGAAGTGGATATTTAGGGAATCACTTAACATTTATCCAAAGTATTGCAAACAGTATGCCATTCATTCCTTTAGCTAGGTAGAAAACACAGTATGCTTATTTTATGGTGTAACTTTGGAGATTGGGAGCAGAATATTAATATTTCTTGGGCCATTATTCTACCTGATGTATGTGACAGAATTACATTATAATGCTTTAACAAGCATTGGACAAGATAAAGAAAGACCCTTTAACTTAACTGGTGATTTATTCTGACTTGGAAGCTAATTTAAGCTGTAGAGATGGGTTGTCGTAAATTAGGGAGGATTTTCCTCTGATGTGGTCGATGTTGACAGGCAGTCGAAGTCTCCCGCTGAGCCTTTATGAGTGTTCATGGATCATAGGGGGTGTGATGGGGGGGTGTAGGAGAAACCGCAAAGAATAATTTGACTATCTAGCCGAGCAATTTGTGTCATCTGTGGAGACATTCATTTAAATCGCAGTTGGTGACTTGACTTTTTCTAAGTCATGTGACTGTCATTTTGGACTCGTGTTTTGCAACATCCCATACAAATCATCTGATTATCTCATTGTCTTTACTCATGAAGATTTATTATTTATTTATTTATTTATTGTTATTTGGTAGAAACTACTTAGAAGTGGGTAAAATAGTAATAATAATGTTGATTTGAAAAGGGGTACTGCAGCTCAAACAGAACCTCAATCTTAATTATCTGCCTTGGTGAGGAGTTGAACCTCTGACAGTCCGAACATCAACGGCGAACATCAACTATGGGGCACCAATAATGTCATAATAAGGTGAGAAATATGAGGATGACCTGTCTCTGCTTTGTGTCTCTATACTCTGCACCATTCTTTTTTAGCCAGAGCTTGACACTCTGTAGCTGTAATCCAATGCCACTTGCACAATTGAAGAATGTCTCTCTGCTCAAAGTTTGGTGTGTGGAGTAATCTTGGTCTCTACTGAGCATCTAAGTGGGCAGGGTGGGGGGCAATGGGTTACTTATCTCCAAATAGGTTCAGTCATCTCAACTCTGGTTCTGTTTTGCTTTCCCAGAAAGGACAGAAAGTTGTTGAGAAGATATGGTATGGTCTATGGTCGAGTGGAGAGGACAGGCCACCAGCCATGATATCCCGAGGCTAAACAAATGAAATCATGAACACTGTCTTGATATTGGTGTCTTTCAGGTTAGCTCAAAAGATCACAGCAAGGCCCTAGACTGAGGTTCTGAGTGTTTAAACACCCCAACATGATAAACGACAATGTAAGAGTTCGTTATAATAAGAGTTTTTTTGGGCATAATCTCCCTAAATGAATTAATATAGAAGAACATTTGTAGACCATGGAAAACACCCCCCAAAATAAAATCCTGGCTACAGCCTTGGATCACAGCATTGTGTTTGAGGAACTAATTCTTCAAACATTATTTTTAGATTTCAGTGAGAGTTTCAAAACCACCGGTATGAAATCCAGCACCTGTATTTGGGCATTCACGTGAGGATCGGTGGTTATGGCATAATATGGGGAAATGGGTGACCAATCAATGGGGACACTCGAGGCGCCCTTGAATCACACCACTTCGAACTGCAATTACAATTTTTAAATTGGAGATTTATATAGTGCATGTTTAGTAGACAGTAGTTATCAAGGCAGGCAGAGGTCATTGCAAGGTCAAGGGCCCAAGGGGTAATTTGCAGTCAGAGGATGGGGCTAATGAATCTGTGTGTGCCCTGTAGGCAATGCCAACAAAGAACTAGTCTGTGTTGCATCCAGTTGGGGTGTTTGCACTTCCTGGCCGTCAGATGGCGTTTGCTAGCGCCAATTAGTCTCGGTGACCAATTTCGAAATGACCAGCCACAGCAGCATTCGTCTTGATTGGCTGCTTAGAGCTGTAAGCCACTGTAATTAAATGTCACCTGGCTGTTACGGGGTTAAATCCCAGCTGTTCCTGATTGCTGGCTGTGACTTAAGTGTCATATTAGCATAGGGCTTCTTCTGCACAGCTACTCTCGCTTCTGACTGAATTCACATTCCTCACCATGGGTTCCAGTGTTGGCTTTAACCCTGGGGAGACCCTTGCAAAATTATCTCATAATACGTTATTAATTTTACCAGTTGACCACTGATTTTAAATGTTAATATTAAACCAATTTTATTATTCAAAAGAAACTTTGAAAATTCTTAATGTTATTAAACCAATTAACATGTTATGCTATTTAAAAATTCAACAATATTACACAAAATTAAACAGAAATTATTTTTATTTAAATTTTAATAAAGCATTTAATCTCAGTAATGTCCTCGGTCTCAAAGCCTTGGTTTCGAGTGCACTACAGTTTGTGTTTAAAAGTCTTGGTCTTGAGACTAAAAGTCTTGATCTTGAGACTAAAAGTCTTGGTCTTGAGGCAAAAAGGTCTTGGTTTTGAGACCAAAAGCTTTGATCTTGATTTTTCAAGACCAAGGCCAAGACTTTTTCAAATTTTTCGAAAACCACTTAAGGAAAGTGTCATCCGCAAGGCTGCCAACCTCAGGCTTTTGGAGTATATAGGCTAAGTTTCATTCACGTGACAGACTTTGAGAAATGCCTGGAGTCTGTTGTGTTGTTTTATTTTAATCGAGGAAAATGATTGTTTTACTTTTCATTAAAACATTGACTTAATAATTTTATTATAATGTGTGGGTACGAGTGATTTTAAAAGTCTTGTGTGGTCTTGAGACTAAAAGTCTTGGTCTCGGTCTTGAGGTTTAAAGTCTTGGTCTTGAGGTTTAAAGTCTTGGTCTTGAGGTTCAAAGTCTTGGTCTTGAGGTTTCAGGTCTAACAGCTTAAAACATTCACAGAAAGCTTTGTTTCTGTAGGTTTAAGAAAGTTTGATTGTATACTCCTCTTTTCAGCTCAAATATATTTTGATATGTTGTGGGGCCTCTAAAAGGTGTGGACCCATAGGCCGGTGCCTACTCAGCCTGTTTGGGGCTATCCGACACACCTGTATTCTTTCAGTGAGGGAGATGACTGGCTACATGGTAGAATTAACCCACAATCTGACTGTATGGTAGGTGCGTAAACAGCACCTTTGGGTTTTAAGTATTCTGTTACATTACATTATGTTACCTGTGCTGAAGAGATTTTGAAGGATTTTTCAGATTTCCCTGCTTGAACTCTGAACTCTTGACTGTATGATCTGAAACGGTAGTTTCTGATTTAGGACTTAGATAAGCCTTTCTTATCAGATCCCATTGACTCGTCTAATGCCGATATTTATGTCCATCTGTAAATTCTGCAGAAACTTGAAAGTCTGTGACAGCTCCCTGACAGTTAGTGATTCCCATGACAGAGTGAATGAGAATGAGACAGCTGGCAGTCACTATAAGGCAGCAGAACAGGCGGGAATATAAACAGACAGACAAGAACAGACAGACCAAAAGGCAGGAAGGACAGCCAGCCAAATAGACAAACAGACAGACAGACATACTATAGGGCAGCTGAGGAACGGACTAGAAGGCAGCAGGACAGGCGAGAAAGTAGACAGATAGACAAATGGACAGACAGACAAACAGATAGACAAACGAACAGACAGACAACAGACAGATAGACAAACAGACAGACAGACAGATAGACAAACGGACAGACAGACAGATAGACAAATGGACAGACAGACAGACAGACAAACGGACAGACAGGCAGACAGACAAACGAACAGACAGACAGACAAACGGACAGACAGATAGACAGACAAACGGACAGACAGACAGATAGATAGACAGACAGGAAGGAAGGGAGAAGAAGGGAAGGCAATTGGGCGGTTATGACAAGAAAAAGCCAATTGTGGAAATGCAGAAAATAAATAAAGAATAAATATAAATAAATATAATAATAAATAGAGATAGAGAACGGATAGCGGCTGACTTTGTGTCACGGAGAAATGTGCTATAATATCAAAGGTCCAAGGGCACAATACAGCACGGTCCGTCCACGGGGACCTAAATGGCGTGGCGTCCATTCAAACGGGCGAGCGGGGAGTGAAGGATCTCACCCGATCAATTCATTGCACATGCAATGAAGAGGGTCGAGGCCATATACCGTCGCTATAGAAAACTCGATTTACATTTACACACACACTGTCACACATACTATGATTGTATGGTTAGAGTTGGAAAGGATTACGTTAACCGTTGGTACAAAGGGTAACCGATGTCACCAGATGCTAACTTATCCCATGCGAATTATTAACTGAATATTGTGGGTGTCAACAGAAAGTGATTAGCTGGCTTAATTTCCAATGATAATTATAACTGGTGCGGCTTATGGCTTTGATCGTCGGCTTCCAAAAGCGTTTAGCGGTCGTTAGAGTCTCTTCAGTTAGTCAGCTTAATTGTTATTGATGCGTTTAATCTGTCGCAATTGAGATAACAGTCGTGGACTTTTGTTTTGTATGGACAAACAGTTCAAGAGATTGTATAATAATATATAGTAAAGTGCTAATAAATTGTAAAATAAATAGAAATGAGAACGTAAATGATTATGATGATGATAAGTCTACCATACAGTAGACTATTCTCTACCCCAGTTGTCCCCGACACAGAGGGTTAACTGGGGGGGGGCAAAATCAGTGACAAAATGTAATAAAAGGAAATCAATAGGAATAGAAATGACTCGAAAAAAGTCACCCAAATAAACCACATTGTTTTGTCTCTGTTGAAAAGTAGAAATTACGAGTAAATGACCAACTAAAGAAGGGTCATTAGATTAATTTGGAATACACTGGGATATGCCCTTAATTCTAATTACACAAACTTGGAAATTAGACACAAACGACAGACACATATAAACACACAGACAGACACACAGACGCACACAGACAGATAGAAGCACAAGCACACACATACAGACACTTGCGCAGTGTGCACATAACTCAAGTTCTTCATGGGACTTTAATTTAACCTCAGCATTATTCAAGAGGACTTTGCCCGTCTTAGGAAGATACCCTAAGAAAGGGAACCAAGGACATGGAATATTGGTTATTGGTTCAAGGTCCTCAGTTTGACTCCCACATCACGTCACATAAACTAATAGCATATGCATATATATATATATAATATATCAGAGTGATCTTAATATAATACATATGCCATAATATATATATTTATATGTCCGTATGTATATATAATTATATGTGCCAACATATGTAAAGCATTTGTAATGTATATAATATATATTATAATGTATGACATGCAGTATAATTATATCAAGATTATTTGTACATGTGTATGACATTGTATA
>JAQFXW010005325.1:0-10473 GCA_034693945.1 Dendrobaena attemsi
CTCATGCCAACTGAATAGAGTGCTCCTCATGCCAACTGAATAGAGTGCTCCTCATGCCAACTGAATAGAGTGCTCCTGATCATTTCATCAAGGAGTTCAATGACAAAGATTGATGAAACCAATTTCATTCCTTGAACAAAACCATTTGTCGGAGGCACGAAACATCGTTTCAAATGCTTATTAATGGTAATAAATGGGAGTGAAAACTGCACAATACCCGATTACAAAGACTAATGGAAACTTGACATTTTAACAGTGATTCTATCTTACTTTTCTTCCTGTACAACAACCTCCATTTCATTTTCCATCACAGATTTCATCTGATCGTGAACTTCTGGGAAACCACCTGCAACAAAAATGAACAACAAGGAGTGAAGTGCTAATCTCTGGGCAGCCCAGAAACTATTATAAACAATAGCACCAAATAGTAATATAGTGAAAAATACTGCAAAATAAAAAAAACTACTTAGCTTGTGTTGATGCACATGACTGTGGAAAACATCTGACTGATAATAAAGAAAGTTTGCAAATTCATCTAGTGCTTGGAGAGATCTCATTGTCAAAAAATATAGTCCCAAAGTAAAAGAACACAAACAAGTAATAGAAGCATAAAATTACTTTTAAATTGACAGAGACAATTGTGTTTTGTACGTTTAAAAATTGCCTATGAAATCGGCCACACCATAAACCAACAACAGATCAAGTATCCTGTTGCAAGCAAGAAAAATACTTAGTCACAAACTGTTCCAGCAAAACAAATAGTGCTCTGAAAACCAGAACAATATTTGTTCAATTGGCCAGATGTTGTTCAGCAAGTGAATTGTGCAGTTACCATGACTACAAAAGAATACAAATACCTTAAAAACAAATCATCCAAAGTTTGTTCTGACCATGGCTTACATCATAGGGGAAATGGATGTAGACTGCAACCAGTTTGACCATGGGGGAAAACCCATAAAAATCGGGAAAAGAGTCGTCACTGATAATTGACATCAGTTTACGCCTGATAATTTCATAACGACTAAAATAAAGTCATCAGTTATTTTGAGCTTGGGCAGTTAGATGGGGCAGGGGTATTTGCTTCCAGGTCATAAGCCCTGGTTCTGACAAATGTGGGGCGCGGTAGTGTAGTGGTGAAGGTCGCCGCCTTGTAACCGATGGGTTGCAGGTTCGAATCCCACCCGCCGCATAAGGACCTTTAGCAAGTTCTTCACTCACAATTGCTGAAGCGCTTTGGCGTGTAGAACTCCGACACACCTGCGGGATGTAGTCGGGACCGCCTCTGAGTAGTAGTGGTCTGTAAAAGGCGGTATAGAAATACACAAATACAAAAAAATACAATGAATTGCTTTTTAAGAATAAAAAAGTACCTTTTAAATCAGCCAGAGATCGACTGATTTGACTGAGCGCGAGCGCCAGACTCTCCACTTCAGCCATGTTAACTCTGCATTTACGACCGACGACATCTTTACGAATCTCTTCGACCAGTTTCTCAAGGTCCCTGAGTGAAAAACAACCAATATACATTCCAAACAATGTCAGTCAGAAGCAATCTATTTCTTAAATGTGCTTACGGAAATTAAAACACTCATAACGCAGAAGTATTGCCAAGTCAGTTTTCATTTCCCTTGATTCATATAAGAATCAGTGGCCAGGAGAACAGAAAAGTTTTTGCTGAAACCTAGTTCTGTTAAATGTCGTCCCTCCGATGAAAATTGTCTGCTGCTCCACTTTTCTGATCATGACGCCTCATCCTTACTCCTTTATTTTTTCTCTGACTTGTTACCACAAATATGGTCATACCAAACTGTAGAGCATGGCGGTGTAGTGGGATATTCAAAGTCTGGCTGCCAAAGCATTGCAGGTTTGAATCAGACTTGAGCCACTGCATAGGAGGGGAATTGCTCAAGTCATTCATTCACAATTGGTCAAGGCACTTCAGTTAACTCAGACTCAGTGACACCTCAATATTATGTATATGATCTAAATCTTCACACTCACAAATTTAAACCTAATCTAATTTTTGTTTATTTATTCACACATTTCTATACCGCCCCTTCAAGTCTCCTACTACTCAGAGGCAGTCCCGACTACAGCCCGGAAGTGTGTCGGAGATTACACGCCGAAGCGCAATGAGCAATTGAGAGTGAGGAAGGGCAAATGCTGTGAGAAGCGCTTTATAAATTCACAAATACAATACAATACAATACAATACAATACAATACAATACAATACGATAGGGACCGCCTCTGAGTAGTAAATGGACTTGAAGGGGCGGTATAGAAATATGTTAATAAATAAATAATAAATAAATAAGCTTAAGAATAACGCGGATCACCAAAGGAAGATTAGATTACCAGCGGAAGCGAGCGAGCTTTCGTAGTCCTTCAACTGTTCTTCGAAGACCTTCAGCTTCTCCACATCATCGTCCATGAACTGCACGGATTTCAGTCCGGCGGATTCGGGTTTCTCGAGGAATTCTTTGATTGTGGTGAACAGCAGACGTCTTTTAAAGACGGAGCCGAAGCTGAGTGGAAAAGCGACGAACTCGGATCTGCTCTTCAGCGCTCCTTCAAGTGTGGCACTAATCGCTGACTGGAAGACATTCGTGACCTTGTCGTCGAAGGTTGTTGGTTCAACCACGTGAATGATGACGTCGCACAACATCTGTCCAGCTTCTGAGATGAAAACACTGCCTGGCGAAAGATTCCCCGCGTTCTTGATGTGGTCTGCGCACTGATCCTTAATCTTCTCACCGCCTGCAAAAGAACATCAACGGTTTATATAAAGTTATCACGCGGAAAACAGAAAGGTTTAAATAAGTAAACGACCGAAAAAATTAAAAGAGGCTGAAATAACTTGTCCCTCCTGGAAATTGATGAGCATGGGTCTCAAGAAATTATTTGCATGAAAGCACTGACAATTAGTATGCCAAGTTAACTCGGAACTTTAACTGTAAATAAGAAGAATTTCCGCTTCTATTTATTCACACATTTCTATACCGCCCCTTCAAGTCTCCTACTACTCGGAAGCGGTCCCGACTACAGCTCGGAGGTTTGTCAGAGTTTTACACGCCGAAGCGCCACGAGCAATTGTGAGTGAAGGACTTGCTGAAGGTCCTTACGCAGCGGTTGGGATTCGAACCCACAACCTTTCGGTTACAAGGCGGCGACCTGCACCACTACACTACCGCGCCCCACAAATTAATAAATAATTATAAATGTACACAGCATGCCCACCTTATTTTCTGTAGTAATGAGGACATACATTACGTATTTACATCTAAGAAACCTTGTCAGTTAAAAGAATTATCCACGACTGTTTTGTTTTGTCCTCTCCTGCGGATCCCTATGCTGGCAAATGTCGCGTGCGGTGTTATTCAAAATTTTGAGAAAATCAAAGTTTAGACTGAAATAGGTAAGGAAAAGCCAAGGTCAGAGTTATGGCAAAAAAGTTACAAATTTCACGACACTGTTCCTTCTCAGATTTTTTTCTCAAAATTCCCTCAAACAAAAATTCTTGACAACCTTTTCTAAGGTATTTTTTCAGAAAAACTGTCCCAAATTTTCTGACAACTTTATTTTAGGTATTTAACCAATTTTCAGCTGAAAACCCTTGGAAATTCGTCACTCTACTGTGAAATTCATTCATTTTGGACCAGAAAAAGAGCCAAGGAAAAAAGACAAAGTCCTCAGAAAAAAGTCAAGACCCAAGTTTGAGCAAAAAAGCCAAGATCTTGGGAAAAACGCCCAGGAGCGGTAACATTGGTCCCATCTGTGCTCAAATAACTCAACTCACAGCGGTGCTTCGACTTACCCAGCTTGACGATCTCCAGCCCCAATCCACACGTAAGTTCCAGGCGAGGGTTCGCGGGGTTAACGAGCACCCCGCCTTTCGGAATGTCGGTGATATCCCCGAGAACGACGGCGACCCCGTGTCCGTTTACGATCATCTGATGTCGGAGTCCAGATTTGAGGTCCGAAGAAGAGGAAGTCGAAGGAACGTAAGGACTAGTGACTGTTTCCCTCAGAATGACGTGGTTTGTCTGCTCCGACTTTTTCAGAAATTCCTTCCAGTCGGGCCTCTCGGAAATGCTGACGACTCCGGGTCGAGAGATCTCCTGCTTGGTTTCCGTTGCACCCCTGACCAGAATCTCCAGCTGTCTCTTGGCGGCTTCAACCTCGTCACGGCTGCCCTTCAACGCGAACCCCGAAACGTCTCCCGGCGTCAAGACCTGTTTCAACTTGCCTCCCGCCGTCGTACCCAGCTTCTCTGCCAGCGTGGCGATTTCCGACTTTCTAAACGTCCCGACAAGCTGCGCATTCGAAGATTTCATACTCACGAAATGTTCGACTGTGACGTGCTTCTCGAAGACTTCCTGGATCTTCCTCGAGATCCCTTCGACAAGGTCTTTTCGACTGGAAATGACGAGCACGTCGTTGCCGGAACGCAGATCGAAAAACCTGTAGTCCTGTATCAACCCGTCGACCAGCACTTTCCAATCCGCCGACTGCATGGCATGCTTGGCCGCGTCGTCGAGTTTGAGCTCTTTGCTGACGAAATCCGTCCTTAAAAACACCGAAACCTTGTCGATTTCCGCCTGGTGAAATGCTTGAATGGTCGCGCCATTTCTCCCCGGATGGGGTTCCTCGATGATTGCCTTAATTCCGTGCTGCTTTAAGTAATCGTCAACGTACGTTCTCGTCGGTTCGGAGGCGATCAACTCTGTCAAATCCTGCGACAGATCGATAAATCTCTGCTCCATCCTGTTAACGCTGTCGTAGATGAAAAGCTTCGCGTCCGTCAGGATCTCTTCCGGTCCCTCCAGCTGCATCTTCTCTCCATCCGTTCTCAGACTCAGATTCGGGAACCGCATCGCAAGCTCGTCCGCGACGCCGCAGTGCCGAATGAACCTAACCTGCGGCGAATTAAGCACCGACAGAACTTCCACCTTTCTTCTCCTCCTCTCGTCTTCCTCCGCCAACTCTTTCTCGACCTCGGCAGTCAGCGCCTTCAACGTTCTCTCGAACGTCTCGACGTGGTCGCTCAATCCCGTGAAGTGAATCTCGGAACTACCTTCGTCGAACTTGACGTACACCTCCGAAGTGATACCCTTAACTCGGATCTTCAATTGCTGCAAAACCTCCTGTTTTACTACCAATTTCCTGGTAACAACATCATCGAGAAGGCTCTCGAAGACCGAGGAGCACAGTTCCGACCAATCCTCGTCTTCCGATTCGCCCCCGCGTGCGATCTGCTCCAACCTAACGGCGCAGTCCGAACCGGAAGGCCACGAGACGACGCAGTTCGCTTCTCTGAGGGGCTGTTCCACGTTTTCCCGGATTGACAGGACGCTCTGAATGGACTGAAGCTGCTCTCGATTGACTGCGATCTCCGTGAACTTCGGTATCCAGTTGTCCGGTGGGTCTTTGCTAACTTTCCCTGGCAGCACGCATTTAAGTTCCTTGCTAAACGGAGTTAGCGTCAACGCATGGCCGTCTAAATGGTGAGGCTTTGACAGAACTGACGCGACAGCTAGACAGAAACGAACACAATCAACACTGTTCCACTCGCTGGTAAGACAAGATGATCGTAACAAGATAGACAAGTTAAAGTCACTCGCTGGTAAGACAAGATGAAAGTACAATATCTTACATTTTTATTGAACATCTAAAGACTATTTTTTACTGAGGCAGGTTCAGAAGCGCCTCTGAGCAATTTCTTGAAGGGGTGCGTTAAAATTTTTTGGTGTACATAAATAAATTGAGTGTAACGTTGCACATCTAAAGACTGTACATGTTTCTTTTGCTGTGGCAGGTTTGGAAGTGCCTCGGAGCAGTTTCTTTAAGGGGGTGCTATATAAATTTTGGCACACATACGTAAATTATGAGTCAGAGATTGGCTTGCTTACCAACTTGTCTTATATTGAAGTATCCGAGTCTTGAACCCATAATCTTAGGATTTTGGTAAAATAGCAGAAATTATTTAACAGAAAGGTAAGTATGGCAAGAGTTCAAAAGGTAAGATAAAGGCACGACAATTGAAGGTGAAAGGATGAAATTACGGTAACAATTATAAAATAGAGGATAGATGTAAGAGCATATAAAACATAAGGTTACATGCTTTGAGAGTTTCAAGATCAGATAAGATTTCATATGAATGACGTATCGTAACTATAATATCATTACCTGAATGCCGCGGAAATTTGAGTATCACGGTTGTTTTTGACTCCCTACCAAACTGAATATTGCCAATGGGGGTGCCGGCTTTCTCTGAGAAGTATTTCATGATGCTCTTGTCAGAACTTTTCTCCGGCAGTCCATCCACCTGTACACAGGTTGTGAGTGGAACTTTCTGGATTCCAATCATTCGACCGTTGAACGGCACTGAGTACACGAGTCTTCGTAGCGCAGTGTAGTCTGAAAGAAATGGTAGTATAGTGTGATCAAACGGTTACATATTCAGGAAACATAAGGGTACATTCTTAGGCAGGTTTGTACGCCCAATGTCACAATTGTTCTCGATGCCCAGCCATTTCGTGGGGCGTGATAGTGACGCCCCTTCAAGTCTCCTACAACTCAGAAGCGGTCCCGACTACAGCCCGGAAGTGTGTGTCGGAGATTACACGCCAAAGCGCAACGCGCAACTGTGAGCGAAGGACTTGTTCAAGGTCCTTACGTGGCGGATGGGATTCGAACCCTCAACCCTTCGGTTGCAAGGTGGCGACCTTCACCACTACACTACCGCGCCCCAATGGATCACAGCCGGTGCTGAATCAACTCAAATGCTAATCAGACACGCATCACTGCTGTCAAAGACCATTGAGAAGGCAAGATCCATTGTAGCATTGCTTGCCTTGTTAAGCCTATCATTACAGGACTCTTTAGAACGAGATAGCTCGTACCTTGTGTCCAGGCATACCTAATTTATGACGAGATATCTCGATCCTAACAGACAACGTGTTAAGCTTAAAAATGGAGCAGAGCGAGAAAGAGCGAGGAAAAAATTAGAGACACAAGTCACACAACTTAAAAAACTATGTACAACGTGAAACGACCGCTTGGAGAGAGTGCAATTGAAACGGAAAACTTCCTACCCGGTTCTCCGTCGAACTCCAACATAGCGGAATTCTTCTTCGTTCCAAGCACCCATCCGGTCACTCTGCATCCGGCCACGCGTTCAACAAATTTGCTCAGCTTTACGAGGGTGATTCCGAACGGCAGACCCTTGACGATCAACCGGGTTCTCTCCGTTTCACAGGCATACGCAGGTGGAGGAGAATGGGGAACCATTGCATCCACGTGGAGCTCCACTTCGCTCCACTTGTGATCATCTTTTGACAACACTCGCTGGACACCTGTAACAATTATACCCCCTTTAGCTCAGCGGTTCCCAACCTGTGGTCAATCTATTTTCGTTTATTGAAATAGTAAGGGTGATACAGATGCAACCTGGTGGTGGTACGTACATGTATAGTATATGCAGATATATATGCAGAAAATGGTAATAAGTAAGAAATGCTACTCTTAGGTGTTGTGAAAGGCTCTGGCTTGGCAGCTTAGATGTGCTTGAAGTTAAAGTAAAAATCATCGGTATAAATTGTCCTGTATAAAACTTGAGAGACGAAGATACGATCCTGGCAATAACTTTGGCTTTGGAGTATTCCCAACGAGAATAAGTCAATACAATACAATACAACTAAGCATTTGTAGCGCGCTTTGACAAGACAAGTCTTGCACGAAAGCGCGTAGCGCTGCATTACTAATCAATTAGTCATAATACAATGAGAACAGATGGGTTGTCAAGTTTGACATGAATTGAACAGCAGTTGTAGCCTGAAATTGGAAGACTGTTCCATTCCAAAGGTCCTGCAACTGAGAAGGCACACGGTCACCAACAGGAGACTTGGAGTTGTATGTGTAATTGTGTATGACTGACAAAGTACAAGAGGTTGAGATGGTACGGATATGTGATGCAAAGAGAGGATTACAGCTGCATTAAATGATTCACAGAGGTCTGTGGATATCACAGTCGGGGACGCCAGAAAAGAGATGAGGATACACATTGATGCAAGAAGGCCCAAAGTCTCTCTGATTGGCGAAAGAAGATACCGGCGACAGAGACAAGTGGAAGAGGAGGATCCAAGTGGCTGACCCGTCCACAGAGAGGGATTAATCCAAGCCTGAAGGATGATGACTGTTTTCGTGGAAGAAACGTGTTTTAATGTAGAAAACTTGTTTTGGTTCCCTAGTTGTCCTATGCATCTTGTAATTAATTAACCTCATCATATATTCTGAGCTATAGCTCTCCACAAACCCTTAACATCCATCTTTCTGGTGGGTATGTAATGTAAAGTACTTTAGCAGTATACTATAATACTGTAATATGTCTCATGTAATTGTAGTGTGTGTTTTATATGTTGAGTATCGAATTCGGGGAAACATCTAGATAAGTTGAATAGAGATGGCTACTTTGAACTTTTGGCATTGATCAATCGTAGACATAATAATATTTCTATATCATAAATAATTTCCTTTTTTCAGGCCAGCTGTCTGCCTGCTGTTGTCTTAAATCCTCCAGCTGGCAGCCACGTTATCGACTGTTGTGCTGCTCCCGGAAATAAGACAACATTTTTGGCAGCCATTATGGACAACAAAGGGTCAGTTGTCAGCTAGTTTCAATTTAACCCACCTACACAAATTAAGTGAAAATTTGCTATTGTACAGATATCGACTGCTATTGAACTCAGCTGTTATGTTTGAATTTTGCTGAAACTTGGGTTGTCTTTACCTGGTGACCGATTGGTTACAGTGGTGAACCTGTAGCATGGAGAGTATGGGTTCGAGTCTTACCCATGGCAGCTATTTTGCATGGTCCTTGAGCAAGTCCTTTGTTCGCAATGTTTATTCGCTCTGTAAATGCGTATTACCACAGCTTCATTTCAATCAAGGCAAGGTTCAATTAAGACACAAAGTGATTGTTACAAATCTGAATATGCACTTGCCACTAATAAACTTTAAAAATTGTGTTAGGATTCTGGTGCATTTTATTTTCACTAATGATTTAAAATTCTGTGGTTGTTTGAATATGAAATTTGTTTCTTCCAGAACAATATTTGCCTTTGACAAGGACAAGAAGCGTCTGACAACGATGAAAAGCCTCTCTAAGAGAGCTGGCGCTTCATGCTTAAGAATACGCAATGCAGATTTTCTCCGCATTAATCCTCAGGATCCACAGTATAGCAATGTTGAGTATATCCTCGTTGATCCATCGTGCAGTGGCTCTGGTAAGAAGAAGGCCTTCAGTTTCTCACTTTACTAAATAATGTAAGGTGTGTTTTTCTATTTTGCCTCTTATAGTCACTGCTCTTTAGAAGCGGTCCCGACTACAGCCCGCAGGTGTCTTGGAGTTTACACGCCAAAGTACCTTGAGCAACTGTTAGTAAAGGACTTGCCAAAGGACCCTATTCAGCAGTCTGGGTGGGAATCAAACCCGCGACCCTTCGGACGCAAGGCAGCGACTCCCACTTGCGCCACTACTCCGCGTGTCATTCGATTATATCACACCCAGCCCTACCCCCGCGGCTTTGACCTTCATACGGACTGGCCTCGGCCTTATAGCTTCAAACATTCATTCATTCTGAGTTTTTAGCGATCCTTCAAGAAACTATTTGGGGCACTCCCAGCCCATCCAAGACCAAATAAGAAAGACTTAAAGGCCCCGTGGATTGACAAGAAGTAACAAGTGAAATTCAAGTGGAAGATTATTCCGCATTGCCAGGCTAACAACTGTAAAAACCAAGTACTTGATCTAGCGACGATGTGGTCAAAGAATATGAATCAAAATCTTTAGCTTTAAAATATTATTTTGTTATGCTGTATCTTCGTATATTAAAAGTACGCATGGGCGGCATCAAGCAGATTCGCAATAATTAAGAGGGTGCTGGAGGATGCTTGAAAAAGGTGACCTCACTGGCCTATACAAATTTTCAAAATTCGAAAAGTCTTAATTGGCGGATGCCAAAGTTAACGTCATTTACTAAGAGAAATGTGCTATATGGAATGCGTCGACTTATTATGAGGCTCTGCCTAAGACCCCGCAAGGGAAACTGCTACGCTCCTCATAACACATTTTAACGTCAAATTAAAGGAAAAATCGGGAAACATGTGCGAATAATTTTAGCTTCTTTGTAGTATTTAAAAAAGTTTCACAGTTCACATTCCTTCAAGATATGCTGTAAACAGTAAAAACCCGTTGTTATAATAGGCTTTGGTCTTTGCAATGTGAGCACCCCAGCTAAATCTTCGGGTTGCGCCTCTGACTTAGTCAAGTAAGCTTAATTTTAAAAGATGTTACTGTTGACCCAGGGATTCTTCATCAATATGCAAAAAATGGGTTTTGCTTGTTATCATGCTGTTTAAATTATTCTGCTCTATTGCAAATTATGTCCTGAACACTGGTGCAAATCCATTT